>PVKA01005007.1:0-86213 GCA_004027165.1 Ctenomys sociabilis | reverse complement strand
ATTTAGGAAGTCAGAAATTTAAGAGGATCTTATAAAAATGGTATAATAGTAAAAAGGAGATCTAAATCAAATGCAAAGATAGAGAAAAATATCTGAGATGAAAAAGAAAAAGAATTAATAGATTAAGTGTTCCAAGAAAAGAATAACTTGAAGATATAGAAATAAAACACAAATGAAAGAGATCAAAAAAAAAAAAAAAAAAAAAACAAATATAACAAAACTAATGACCTCTGGGAAAACGTAAAAGAACTTAGTAGGTGATTTAAGTCCCCAAATGAGTGGGGACTGAGGTGAAGGGAGAATGAGGAGAGAATAAAGGTGTATGAAGAAATAATGGGTGAAACTTTTCCAAATTTGATGAAAATTTAAAACCAGCTAATTCAAGAAATTCAGTTAATCCCAGACACAAGAACAGAAAGAAAATTCCACGGAGGGGTATCACAATATAATTTCCTAAAAGCTGAGAATGAAGAGATAATCTTAGTAACAGACTGAGAAAAAAAAAAAAATTGAGGAAAAAACCTGACACACTGTATACACAGGGGCAAAGATGAGAATGACAACAGAGTAACAAAGACGAGAATCAGAGATAAAGCAAGCAAGGCACTGGAAGTGCACCTTCTTTGTTATGTATTTGGGACAGGGTCTATAGGGTCTCACTACATAGATCAGACTCCTTGTGATCCTCCCGTTTTTAGTCTCCCAAGTGCTGGGATTACAGGTGCCACCACAGTCAGTTTCAATCATCATCTCAGAGGGCCTCAGAGGCGGGGCCAGCATGTAGTGGGGTGGGACAGGATTAAACCCTGGGGCCCTGCGTCTACCAAAGCAAGTGCTTTAATCAGCTGAGTCAGTACTGGAAGCGCACCTTTGAAGTGCTGAGTGAAAAACAATCTGTCAGCAAACTGGTCTATACTCAGAGAAAATACCTGTCAAAATTTGAAGGAAAATAAAGATTTTTTTTTAGTTTATGGCTACAAAATTAATCTTACCCACATTATAAGAAATAGTAACAAACATAGTTTAGGTGCAAAGTAAGTAAAAAAGTGATCATGGAGAGTGACACTGACCCTCAGAAATGGGGCTTAGGGCAAGACAAAAGAAGATGGTGATCAATCAGGGCCTTCTGGACAAGCATGGAAAGCCCACCAATAGCACTCCTGCCACGTGGAAGCAAGAGTACATGGACTACAGTGAGTCTAGCAAGAAAGAAGTGGTTGCTGAAGCAGTAAAAATGCCACAGGCAGTTGCTGAAGTGGCCAAAGCCCCACAGGTGGTCACTGAGATAGTAAAAGTCACAAGCAGAAGCGAGAGAGAATGAAAGTGATGAGATCCATGCAGCTGCCCTCAAATTGTTCAAGAAGGAAGAAAATAGGATAAGAAGGCCAAAGCTGCACCAGAGATTGTGGATGTGCCTGGAGATGAAGACAATGACATCACCAAAAAAAAAAAAAAAAAAGAAAGAAAGCTAAAGCGGTGAAAGTGTCATCTAAGTAGCAAGGCTACTTTGAGCAGCTGTGTCCAGGTTGTAGAAGTGGAAGGCTTTCTGAGAAAAGAGTTCCTTTGGTTACTGAGGGAGTGGAGCCAAGATCCTGGACAAGGGTAGAGAGTCCTGGCACCTTCAGCTGCTCCTTGAGACCTCCTCAGTGGCATCACCGGCTGGCGTGCTCGTCCCATCTTATCCTATATTTAGGATATGGGTAATGAGGCGACACATTTTATGCCACTGACTCTGAGTTTAGTTTAAGACATAAGTGTTCAATTGTTATTTGACCTTGGGGATTATACAGCAGCCCTGTAACATGTGTTATCTTCCAGTTATCAAAAAAACTCTTAACATTATGCGGCATTCTATGACACATTGCTTTTGTTTACCTGTATGACAGATAACATGGGACATATGTGAGCACATATCTATAAAACCATGAATATTTTTAAGTATGTTAAAAAAAGGATACATGAGTAATAATCATTTGCCATGACCAATTGGCTCTAAGAGCTTTGGGATTGTAGCTTTGTTTAGGAATAGGCCTAGGAATGAGCTGACAAGCAGAACATGAAATGATTTGTCTGGCTTGTGCTCTGATCATTTTGCGTTCCTTTTGCAAAGGTTTAGAATTTTGAGAAACAAATTTATGGGGCTGTCTTGTTTTATCAAAAGTGAAAATCAGATTTACAGTAACACTTGTATTATAATTAACCAATGACAACAAATCTAGGAGATTAGAGCACGATCTAATAAGACCAAGAAAGAATGCAGCACTTCTACTTAATATAGCTCCTAGAAATTCTAAAAACAGTTGCAGTAAAGTAGGTTTGAGATGACTCAATTGCAGTTGTTCTCTTACCATTGTTGATGAAATCCTTAACTTTTTGATAAATCCTTAACTAATACTCCATATTTAATAGCCTTCATTATAAATTCAATTTTATATCTTTTTTGTTCAATTAAAAGCAGAATTGTAAGAGTACAGCACTGCAAGTTGTTAACTAAGTCCTTGCTTTCTTGATATTCTACCTTGGCCATCATCTTGCCATTCGGTAAGACACAACTCTGAGGCTCTGAAGTAAGCAAGGGAGTGTCCCATTCTTTTATGAGGTCTATGCATCATAGATTGACTGGAATGGGTGCGATAAATGGTGTTCTAATATCTTCCTGTCCATCAGGGCCAGTGTATGAAAGAGGCAGCACACTCTGTGAGACAGACTGAGGAGATCCTAAGCCTATCAGAGCTGTAGAGGCAGGTCCAGTTGGCCAAGCAGACAGCCAAGATCATCTATTGATTACAGTGACATCAGCTCCTGAATCTATCAGTCCAATAAAAGATTTCCCTTTAAATTTAATGTCACAAATAGGTCTAGGAGCCAAATACTCTGGGAAAAATCAAATTCTTTGCTTAAAGGCTCATTCGTACCAGGTTCATATGTGGAGTTAAGGACTGGAGTAGTAATTTCAGTGGGAGATAAATTTGGCTTTTCTCCCCTCCCACCCTGACAAATTAAGGCAAGAATCCACTGGTAAATCTAATTTTGAGCTCTGAGTGGTTCTTTGTATGAGACACGTAAGGTCTTGCCTTGTACCCATCCTGGCAGTGGGATCATCTTTTGTCTGATTTGAACTGGGTATAACAGGCTTAACTGGGTCCAGATCCCTGGAGCACTGACTGACCCTTCTCTTGTTATTGCTACTGAGGCCAACAGTTTGGGCGTATGGTTTATGTCTATGTAAGACTGTGCCATTTGTATGAAACTTAGATTTACAGTCTTTCGCCCAGTGAAAACCTTTCATGCAACGTGGACACCGAGTTCTGGGTAAATTCACTGATGGGGCTGGTGCCTTTATAGGCCATAGGCAGTGCCGGCGAGTGTGTCTTTGCTTGCTACAACTAAAATATTTAACCATATCAAATTTATTAGCAAAGTGTTGAGATATAGCCTGTGTCACTAGAGCAGAAGTGTAGGTAATAGAATCAATATTTTGGCATGCACGAATATAAGCAGATAAATTTTTTGTACGAAGTACTGGGGCTAAGGCACTTTTACATTCATCACTGGCATTCTCATATGCTAACTGACGAATAAGTATTTTAGTTGCATTATTGCAACCTTGCTATGAATTGGGTATAAGTTTTGCTGGGGCCCTGGAGTATCTGGATAAAGGACTTATTAGGTGTACCATCTTCTGGTACAGAAATCCATACTGGACATAGCAATTCCTTGCATTGCATGAAAAGGAGGGGCGGGACATGTGCAGGGACCTTTAAGTTAGCAGATTGTCCAGTGCCAGATAGCATTTCCTGTGTAATTGCTTTGAGACTCTCATCCCCACTATCCTGATTATTCTGTGCCTGCTCCGAAATGAATGTCTTTAATTGTGATTCAAAATGCAGGAATTGTGCAGATGACAGACATGTGCGTACAAGATGGGTTACGTCACTCGGTGTCATTTGGAAGCCTTGAATTATGTTATCTAAGCAACCAAATGTGTAAGGGCCTTGGATACCATTGTCTAGCACTCTGTCTTAAATCTTTCAGGAGCAAAATGTTAAAGGCCGCTTGAGTACTGCGAGTAGGGTGTTCAGGATCTGTCTTTTCAAGGACAGGGAAGCACATTGTCTGTGGATATAACCTCAGGTCACTGTACTTTGGCCTCCTTAAGGGTGGGTAAGGGGGAGGCTCATTCTTAACCTGATGGTTCTGTATGCCTGAGGGAAGAACTGTAGGGAGTGGAGGGGTGGTAGGGAGAATAGGGAGAGGATTATCTATATTCTTTAAAAACACTTCCTTGTTTTCTAGAAGCCCATTAGGAAAGTCCAGTCCCAGGTGATCCAAATCTTTTGTTATAGTTCCATCAGGGCTCTTCTCAATTATAATTACCTTGTTTACTAGCCTTGGGTCAGTATCTTTAGAATACTTCATAATGGTAAGCTGTTGCTGATCTGCGCTCCTTCCTTGCCTGTTACATTGGAAGGCCCGGACAGCTCTCTTTATCAGGTTATACGTGGCTATAGTATGTGAGTGAATTTTTCTTTTCTGAGCTTTGGCTACATAGACGCTCTTACTTATCTCATCCCAAATCCTGAGATCCAGTGTTCTGACTTTGAGAAAAGAGGGATAAAATGTAGCTATTTCATGGAGTAATCTAAAAACTTGCTTAGATGGCACCTTAATATCAGCATCTTTTAACAGTTTCATGTGGATAAAGACTGAAGTTGCCCCATTGTTACCCTTGCCAAACGGATTCTTATTTGCTACTTGTGTCTCAGCACTATAATTAATAAAATGCTCCACTTACCTTTAAATTGGTCATGCAAGGTCCAGTGGGTCACCTGCACATGATTCTGGTTGGTGTGTGGAGAAGGTCGTGGGAACAGGCCAGGTTGAGCACCAATTGTTGGAGACTCTTCCAGGTCCTTGTCTTGGTCCAAGAAACCAATATTTGTGATCCTAAAGTTATGTTACTGGAGTCTCATCGAGTTGATTCCAATCTACCACTTCCCATGCAACCAAGGCGAAAATAAAGACACTAAATTATATTTCAGTCATTGGTGAGTCAAGGGGTTCTAAGTCCTGCCATGAAGATGGCTTTCCAGAACCAAGAGAGAGACCCTAACCTGGTTTTATTCAGTGGGGGAGTGGCTTGAGGAGGATTGACTGAGAATTGTGGGAAGTAGGTGACTACTGTGAGTTGAGCTAGGTGGGGGGCCTACATTTACCTCTGCCATATGCAGAGAGGATATGCAGAGGGAGTACTCTGCATTATATAGTATTTAATGTTTTGGGCTTCAGCTTTGATGTAGTCTTTCAAGCCCCAGGAAGTCATAGCCTCTATCTCGAGGCTTGATCCCAGCTGGCAGTGTGGAGCATTAGCTCTACCGTCCTGTCTCCACCTGGCTCACGTTAAGGAGCAGCAGGCTTACCAGGGAAACACACATGCCACCTTCAAAGACTGTCACCAGCACCTCAGCTAGACCAATACACATTGCTGAAGGCCAACTGAAGGATAAGCAGAAGTCCTAGCCAGCTCTGTACCTAACAATACCAGGAAATAGGATCAGACTCAGTCAAAATGGAGACAGTCGCTCTTCTTTCAAGGAGAGCTGCTCAGGAGGCCCCCCACAGGAAGCTCCACCCTCGGACCCAGTAACTGTGCTGCCATTCACTAATGGTCTTTTCTATTTTTAACATTATAGTTCTCTTAGTTTGCTTTTTCTTAACTCATTTAAAAAGCTTGTAAAAATTATTCCATAAATTGACATAGAAAGTGAAAAAAAAGCAGACATTTCAATCCTAAATATTTGTGCTTTAGGAAACACCTGTTATAAAAAATTGATCCAATTTTATTCATTTATTTATTTTAATAAGAAAGAAGTATCAATGAGACAGTTTCAAAACAGGTTAGTAGGACAGTTACAATAACTAATACATTGCATATTGTTGTCTTTGTAGTAGTTATTCAGAGTACAAGATGCAGACATGATCTCTTGTCTAAACAATATTAGTATAAATCTTTCTTCTCATTGGATTAAGAGAAAAAGCTGTATAGCTCTCCTATTTTATATATCTATATATCTATATCTATATATTATTACAAAATGGTCCTTCATTTATATCCCCCTTTTTTGTTTTGTTTTGTCTGAGGTGGGTGTTCCATTGTCATTCAAATATTGTAGGTGTTTGAATTCAGCAAAATAACTTAATATAGACCAATAATCCATAATAGTAGTAGGTTATCTGCAGAACTGACAATGTCAGTTGTTGACTTGAGCCTTTTACAGCTCAGCATATTAATATGGCTTTACTTTTTATACCTCATGGTTATACTTTTTGCTGGATGGTTAAGATCAAGATAAAGCAGGAACAATATAACTAAAAATGTAACTTTTGTATCTGACAAGATCAGTCAAATCCCCTCAAGATTTCCTCTGAAAACCTGTACAGCAGTTTGTAGCTCTTTTGACAGTGTCAGCCATCTCGATGAGTCATGGTCATTGCTTGACCAATTTGGTCTCAGGTGAATGCCTGAGAGAATGTTCACTCTCTAGGTGACTCTCCTTAGGCACTCTATGCATTGTCGATCACTTTCCTCTGTGGCCCCATAACCTCCTTGAACAGAAAATTTGGGACACCACTGAGTTACAGTATGTTACAGTACAGGTTCTCTTATGTCCTATTTTTTGGGGGGAGGAGTACTGGGAATTGAACTCAGTTATCCTTGAGTTATCTCCTTGGCCCTATCTTATGTCCTGAGTCCTCACTGACCTTGAAGGGCTAGTGTCAAAATATTGGCTATCCTTGTAGCCCTTCTTTTTCTCTAAAAAATTGATATAATTGAGAGGAGGAATAGACAAATCCAAAACTATATTCAGAGATCTCAGCACCATTCTTTTAGTAACCAATAGAACAACTAGAAAGTCAGGTTTTTTGTTTTGTTTTTTATTTTTTATGGTGGGCTCAGCCTGCCCTGGTGGTGGGGCTAGCATAGCATATGGTGCTAGGGATTGAACTGTGGTCCCTGCACTTTGCCTAAACTTGCCTAAGCAGGCAATTTAGATCGCTGAGCTATCTCACTGGCCCTAGAAAGTCAGCTATTATATGGAAGATTTAGGCAACACTACCAACCAGCTTGACTAAGCTGATAGAACACTCTACTAAATACCAGAGTACACATTATTTTCACATGAACAGCAAAATTTTACAAAGATGGATTATATTCTGAGATGCAAAATAATTTTCAAAAATTACAAAATTAATCTGTGCAGTCTTTTCTCTGAATACGATAGAATTAAATTTAACAAAAAGTAACAGGTAAATATTTATATAGAAAACAATATAATTTGAGTAACAAATGGCTAAAAGAAATCTAAGGTAACTAGGAAGTATTTTGAACTGATTAAAACCCAAGTGTCAACATACCAAAGTATGTGTAGCCCATCTGAAGTAGCACTTTTAAGGGGAATTACAGTGCCTAAGAACTCCTTTTTTAAAAAAAGTGAATTGTTGCACATCGATATCTTTAAGTTTTGTCAAAACAAAACTAGAACAAGTAGAAGAAAGGAAATCATAAATTTATGGTTGGAGATTTATGCAACTTCAGTGAACAGTGCCCAGGTCCCATCATTGCTGGAGTGAAGCAGAACTGCTGAAAGCTCTGTGAACCTCAGTGAGCTGCTTTCCTTCTTTTTGCTGGAGCTTCACTGAGACCTGGTGAACTTAGAAAATGTTAAAACAAAGGAGAAAAATGCAATCTTAGACCTCTAGCCTTCCCAGAGCAAGTCCAAGTGATACTGACATAGAGGGACTTGGAAGTAGCACACCTAAAATTTCTAAAGTGATAGCAACTAAATAAAGTGCAGAAACAATTGCACCAGGCTATAGAAGAAATCAGATCACAAATAATCTCTCGGATAAAGAAGAAATGACAACAATTATGAGAGAATTGCTCAGCACATCTGAAGAAGACATAGATAAAAAATAGAGTATCACAGAAAAATAATGGAAACATTGACTGAACAATATAGAAAAGAATTAGAATGCATGAAATAGATAGCCAGGAAATTAAAAATTTCACTGAAAACTGGCAAAATCACTTGAATGAAACTGAAGAGAAGCATTCAGACCTTGAAGACAGCATTGCAGCTAGTGATCATGAAATGAAAGATCTCTTAAAACTAACAAGGAATCAAGCAAGAATAATGCAACTGTTGCAAGATAATGCAAAGAAAAACAGTATAAGACTGCTAGGTGTCAACAAAACAGCAGGACTCAACAAAATGTCATAAAAAGATTATTTGCAGAAACAGTAGTAGACAATTTCACAAGCATGGGAAAAGAGTCTGACATACAATAGTCAACTTCAATTAACCATAACCAAAATAAATCTGTACCCAGACACATAATAATCAAGATCCCAGAAATTCAGAAAAAGAACAGAATATTAAAAGCTATTAGAGACAGATCTCCTATAATGCAAAGCCCATGAGAATCATGGCAGATTTCTCAACATAAACCATCAAGTCAAAAAGAGCTTGTAGTGAAATGTTTCAGATCCTGAAAGAAAACAACTTCCAACCCAGATTGATTTACCCTGCAAAACCACCTTACAAAATTAATTGAAAAATAAGATACTTCCAAGACAAAAAGTAACTGAAGAAATTCATGACCACCAACTAACCTAACAAAGAGTACTAAAAGATATTCTAGAAAGAGATAAAAATGACCACAACTTCAAGAACAACAATAGAAAGAAATTGCCAAGCAGAGCAGGCAGTTAGACAGAGGGGAAAAGTAGAGAACCAGAAACAGAAAAATAACACGACAAAGATAAGCCAATATATATCAGTTATAGCCATTAATGTAAATGTCCTTAATTCACCAATCAAAAGAAACAGACTGGCAGAGTGGATCAAGAAACACAATCCAACAATATACTGTATATAAGAAACACGTTTAACTCAAAAGGATTAGTTTGAAAGCAAAGGATGAAAAACCGTAGTCCCATGAGACAGGAACCCAGAAAAAAGTAGGGGTAGCTATTTTGCTTGCACACAATGTGAACTTTAAACCAGAATGATCAAAAGAGAAAAAGAAGTTTACTACATATTCACTAGGGGAAAACTGCAAGAGGAAGAGAGAACAATCATAAATGTATATGCACCCAGTATAGCAGCACCCAACTATGCAAGACAAATTTGTACAGACATGAGAAATGAAATAAGCAATAAAAAATTGTAATGGGTGAATTTAACATCCCATTGTCACAAAGAGATAGATCAACTAGTCAAAAAATCAGCAAAGAAATAACAACTAAACCAAACTTGTGAAGAAATATGGCTTGGAATATATATTCTTCTCAGCTGCACATGGGAAGTTCTTCAAAATAGACCATAAATTAGTACATACAACATGCTTAAGTAAATGCAAAGGAATCAAAATTATCCCACATATATTGTGTGTTCACAGGGCATTGAAACTGGAAATTACTGACAAAGGAAATTGCAAAAACTCCATAAACACATGGAAATTAAATAACACCCTCCTGAATAACCAATGGATCACAGAAGAAATTAAACAATATTTATAATCAAATGAAAATGCAGACACAACTTACTGGCATCTGTGGGATGCAATAAAAACAGTCCTAAGAGGCAAATTTATAGTAGTAAATTCTCACACAGGAAAACAGAATGAGAGCAAATACACAATATTATGCTGCACCTTAAGCTTCTAGAAAAAGAAGAGCAAGTCAAATCCAAAGCCCAAAGAAGCCAGGAAATTATAAAGAGCAGAGCAGAAATTAATGCAATGGAGACTAAAAAAGCAAGACAAAGAATTAATGAATCAAAGAGTTGATTCTTTGAAAGAATAAAATTGATAAACCCCTGCTAACCATATTGAAAAGAAAAGATAAAACTCAAATTCATGCAAAAGAAATGAAAAGGGTGAAATGACTACAGATCCTGTAGAAATTTTGAAGATATCAGTACTTACTTTGAGTATTTATAATCTCACAGGATGGAAAACATACAAGAAATGAATAGATTCCTAGATATATATGAATTTT
Source organism: Ctenomys sociabilis (assembly GCA_004027165.1). Lineage (NCBI taxonomy): Eukaryota > Metazoa > Chordata > Mammalia > Rodentia > Ctenomyidae > Ctenomys > Ctenomys sociabilis. The sequence goes on along the minus strand of PVKA01005007.1, from coordinate 76,150 downwards.
CAAAGCTGAATCAAGAAGAGATGAAAATTCTGAATAACCTAATATCAGTCAATAAAGTTGAAAATGTCATTAAAAACTTGCCAACAAAGAAAAGCCAAGGTCCTGATGGAGTCACAGCTGAATTGTACAAGAAATTTAGAGAAGATTTAATGCAAATTCTTCTCAAACTGTTCAATGAAATTGAAAGAGAAGAAATTCTCCTTAACTCATTACTGGTGGCAAGTTTTACCCTGAACCAGAGAAGGACCCAACCAAAAAATACAACCGCAGGCCAGTCTCCCTAATGAACATAGATGCCAAAAACTCAATAAAATGCTAGCAAACAGAATGCAGCAAGTAATCAAGAAGATTATTGACCATGACCAAGTGGGATTCATCCCAGAAATGTAGGGATGTTTCGGTATAAGCAAATAAATAAATGTAATACATCATATCAGTAGAGCCAAACACAAAAAATCACACAATTATCTCAATAGATGAAAAAAAAAAAAAAAGAAAGCTTTGGCCAAAGCCCAACTCTTATTCATCATAAAAGCCCTACAGAATGTCAGAAGAGATGGTCTTTACTTTAACCTGATAAAAGCCATCTATGACAAATCAACACACAACACCATACTAAATGGACAAAAATGGAAAAAAATTCGCTTTAAAATCAGGAATGAGAAAAGGATGTCCACTGTCACTACTTCTGTTCAGTATAGTTCTGGAACATTAGATAAAGTAATTCAATGAGAGAGAGAGAGAGAGAAAGAGACAGACAGACAGACAGACAGACAGAGAGATGGGAAGAGAAGAGAGAAATGAAATGTTTGGAAAGGAAGAAGTAAAATCATCATTATTCATAGATGACATGATATTTTACATAAAGGATCCCCTATCACTTGACCAAAAGACTTATATTTAAGAATGAAATTCAGTAGCACAGCTAGATACAATGTCAACACTCAAAAATCAACAGCATTTCTGCACACAAATAACAAACACACTGAGAGAGAAATTAGGAAACTACACCATTCACAATGTCATACAAAAAAATGAAATACTTAAGAATCGAACTCACAAAGGAAGTAAAAGGCCTATACAGTGAAAACTACAGTACTCTGAAAAAAAAGATCAAAGATTTCAGAAAATGAAAAGATATTCCTTGCTCATGGATAGGAAAAGTCAACATTGTGAAAATAGCCAAAGTTGTTATACAAATTCAGTACAATCCCAATTAAAATACCATTGATAAACCTCACAGATCTAGGAAAAACATTCCTAAAATTCATCTAGAACTGAAAGAGACCTAGAATAGCAAAAGTAATCTCAGGCAACAAAGAAAGGCAGGAAGCATCACAATCCCTGACTTGAAATTATACTACAAGGGTCAGCCAAATATTTCAGTGGATTAAAGTGCCTGCAAGCAGGCGCAGAGGCTGGGGGATCATTCCCTGGGCCTGCCATGCGGTGTGGGCCCTGCCCTTGGGGCATGCTGAAATGGCAATTGAGCCTGGGTGCAGTGGCGTGTGCCTGTAATCCCAGCTCTTTGGAGGCTGTAAACAGGCGGGTCACTATGAGTCTGATCTAGTAGTGAGACCCTGAACACCTGTAGGCCTTTCTACAATACAGAAAAATAAAATAGAAATTTTGCTACAAAGCTACTGTGATAAAAAAATCAGCACAGTACTGGCAAAATGTAAATAAATAAAGACCTGAGGATCAATGGACTAGATTAAAAGATGCAGACACAACTATGAACACACTCAGCCAACTCATCTTTGATAAAAGGGTCAAATATGTTCACTGGAAGGAAGGTAGCTTCTTTAATAAATGGTGCTGAAAACACTGACTTTCCACATGATGGAAGCTAAAATTCAACCTATGTTTATCACCATGCACTAAAGTCCAAATGGATCAAAGATCTGAATATTAAAATAGCACCACTAAATCTACTGGAGGAGAAAGTAGCTAGAAATCTTGAAGACACAGGGATAGACAAAGACTTCATGAACAAAACCAAACTGCACAGGAAATACTTAAAAGAATCAACAAGGATCTTATCTATTAAATTTTTTTTTTACACATTCAAAGAAATCAATAATAGAGCAAAAAGATAACCCTCAAATTGGGAAAATTTTTAGTTAACTATCCTTCAGATGAAAGACTTCTAGCTAGAATATATAAAGAATTTTAAATAAATCAGGTCCCCATAATTCAAAGACCCAGTCCAAAAATGCACATCAAGGGCCAGCCAAATGGCTCAGCAGATTAAAGTGCCTGCTTAGGCAGATGCAGGATCTGGGAGTTCGACCCCTGGGCCTGCAGTGCTGGCTCTGCCCCTGGGGCATGCGGAGATGGAGATTGAGACTGGGCATGGTGGCACAGGTCTGTAATCCCAGCACTTGGGAGGGTGTAAATAGGAGGAGCACTATAAGTGAGATCTACACAGTGAGACCCTGTAGACCCTATCCTAAATATATATATAAAAAAAGGGCATCTGAGGTGAATATATGCTTCTCAGAGAAAGAAATGTAAATGGCAATTAATATATTAAAAAATGTTCAACATCATTGATCATTCAGCACTGAGATTCCATCTCACTCCAGAAAAAAATGGCTTTCATTAAGAAGTCAACCAATAACAAATGCTGGAGGGGCTGTGGGGAAAAACAAATCCTTCTCCACTGTTGGTGGGAATGTAGACTGGTACAACATATGGAAATCAGTGTGGCAGTTCCTAAAAATACCCCTAAGATTAGAGGTCATATTGAACTCAGCTATTCCCTCCCTGGGTATTTTACTAGAACTGAAAACATCATACCAGAATGATACACATGCATACTACATGTTTATATCAACACAGTTTCGCGTATCTAATCTTGGAAACAACCCAAACGCTCACCAACTGAAGAATGGATAAAAAAGATACGATATTTTTATACAGTGGAGTATTACTTAGCTATAAAAAAGATAAACTCGAAGCTTTTTTTCTTGGCAGATCATCTCTTTACTGATGTATTTTCTTATGCTCCTTAGATAGCTGGCACTCTACAATGCTGTTGTTGATATCATCTATGATGTCATGAGGGTACCAGCTGTCCACATTGCAGCCCGCAGGCTGGGCAGTCCCCAGGATCACCTTCATGGTTCCAGAAAGTTCTCTGGCTAAAGAGCAGTGCCGCATCTGTCGGGCAATGTTGACAATCTCATCAAAAGTGATATTTCCGCTGTGTTTAATGTTTTTCTGCTTCTTTCTGTCTCTTGGCGGCTCCCTGAGGGCTTTGATGATCAGGGCAGAGGCAGAAGGCACCACCTCAGTCTGAGCCTGTCTGTTCTGAATGGTCCATTTCACGGGAATCCGCAGGCCCTTCCACTCACCAGTTGCCTTGGCAATGTCGTCCCCCACTTTTCTTGGAGACAGAACCAAGGAGCCGATCTTGGGGGCCAGGGCAGATGTGGCGCTGACTCCGCCACCGGTGCACCTCAGGTACACGACTTTGATCTCGTTGGGGTGGAACTTGGGCGGCACGCTGGAGGTGGCTGGTGTCGGATGGACCGGGATTGGAAAGACTGAGGAAGGTTGTACCTGAGCCTCCTCCCAGCTGAAAGACAAAAGCAAACTCGAAGCTTTTCTAGGTAGATGAATGCAGCAAGGACCATACTCATAAGTGAAGTACATCCGGCCTGCATGTATAAATGTCCTGTTGTGTCACTAGTGTTAAGAACGTGAAAGACTAAATTCTGAAAGGTACAGTAGATATCATGAAAGGGAAAGAAGCTGTTTAAAGGATGGAACAACTAGAATGAAGGAAAGGAGAAAAGAAAGAAAGAAGGAAAAGAAAAAATATATATACATACACAGGATATTTGTGGGGTAATGGGGATAATTGTACTGCTGATTTCTATGGCCTATTGAAAGGAACAGATAGTACTTAATTTTTTTCTTTTTAATTATTTTGACCAATTTTGTATGCTTATATCTGGCAATCTGAACAACTCCCTTGAAGATGAAGACATGCAATCATTGCTGAATTACTGTAAATTTGTTTAGTGAAATTCTGCATCATTTCTAATGTGTTTTTGAATTTTTTTATTTTTCATTTTTATTTTTTTCAGTACCAGGACTTGAACTTGGGATCTTGTACGTGCCAGTCAGGTGCTTATGCCACTGAGCTGTCTCCCTGGCTCTTGAATTGTTTCTTATTCTTTTTAAAAAATAAAAAAGTACAAAGCTAAAAAAGAAATTAATGAAACAAGTTAAATAGAGAAGATGAAATCAATCAACTGCTATTTTTTCAGTTTTTATTTTTTATTTATACAAATACATAAAATATACTTGTTTGCATTACCTAATGATATCTTTTTTTTTTTTTTTTTGGTTAGAAATTGCCATACTGATTTCCATACATTGTACCAGTCTACACTCCCACCAACATAACCATTAGGAGACTCTCTACATGTATATAACACCTTTCAATTCTCTTTGTTGTTTGTTTTGTTGAGACAGAGTCTTTTGGTGTGTTCTAGACTGACCTTGAACTCACCGTGTAGCCCAGGCTATCCCTGAACTCATGGCATCCTCCTGTCTCAGTGTGATATTACAGGCATGTGCCATTAATCATATATTCTAATGGTTAAAATTAAAGACTAGTAGTACAAAATATTGGTGAAAATGTGACAGGGCTGAAATTCTCATATATTCCTGTGGTAGTGCAAAATTGTATAAGGATTTTGGAAGACTCTGGCTGATACATGATTGCCTTAGGGTAGTAGAGAGATGGATTAGAAAGAAAATGGAAGAAACCCTGTGGTAGTGAATATGTGCATTCTCTTGATCGTGATTTCACTAGTATACGCATGTGTGAAAACTCATAACACTGGATGCTTTAAATATGTATAACTTAAGGTAGTGCAATTATATCTCCAGACTATTTAAAAGATATGTTTAAGGGTTGAGATTTAATAAAGACAACTAATTGTATTGTTTCATTAATGAATTCTTTTAAAAATTTTTTATGTATTTGGCACAGGGTCTTGCTACACAGCTCAGACTCATAGTGATCCTTCTGACTCAGCCTCCCCAGTGCTGGGATGATGGGCTTCACCAGCACACCAGATTCTGGGGCCAGTACGGCATGTGACACCAGGGATCAAACCCAGGTCCTTGCACTTACCAGGCAGGCACTTAGACCATTGAGCTATCTCCCCAGCCTTATTAATGAATTCTTAAGTAAGTCTGAGCTTTTTTATTTTCTTTCTGGGTGCATAGAAGTTTGTGTAATGACTAGAAATAATTTTCTTTTAATATTAATTTTGTGTCCTGTCTTGATAAGTGCTAGCTTCACCTATCTTTGCTTTTTTAACATTGATTCAATGTCAATGCAGGAAAAAGTTAAAATTAAATTAACTTTGGGGATATCCAGAAGGTTCTAGCAAATCTCCAGGGGTTCCTAACCACACTCTGAGAAGAGCTATTTTTGCTTTAGTCCAGTAGTGTCACTTTAAAGGTAGGACCATGTATATACTCTGTGGAGATCTGTTTTGCAGATCGGAGCTGGCGTCCTGTACACCCCAGTGTAGAATCTATGCAACCATTTCTTTTGTAAGAGTGTTGTCATTCAGTATAAAGCTGATTTTTTTCCATGATATGAAAATAGGGCCTGTAAACTTTAATTAAAATGCAGAAGTATGAGATATCTTCCATGGGGAGAGTTTAAAGAAAGGTAAAGTTGCAGTAAGGAAAAAAATATCCAGCAAGTTTCTATCATGAAGGAAGGAACAGAATGGGTGAAGGGAAGTGGAAACAGATGTTTAGTGTAACAGACACAAGAAATGTGAAGGTAATTTATACAAGTTGAGTTGGACTTAGATGTGTGGGAAGCTGTCACAAAAGCTCATGGGAGTGAAAATCAATACAACCAGCATCACTTAGCACATGAAATGTTTTAGATTTGTATGAGATCCTGGGTATGGTTGCATTTGTGGTAGATTCAGAGGTGTACTGTTCAGCTTCCCTTTAGGGAAGGGCCGCTCCAGCTGTTGGAATGGTGGGGACTGAAGCTCTCTTAGGAGCACCATGCTGCCCACTGAAGTAGGAGATACAGCGTAGCCATTCTGGACCATCAGTGGCTAACACTGGCAGGCCAGGTCACCTCTGTGCTCCCAGTGGGGCTCACTTCCCTGGAACTTCTTCCTCCACCTGGTTTTGTTCCTCCTTCCCCCCACAGGGCTTCATCCCAAGGCAACCCCCTAAGACACACCCTGCTTGCTAGACTGCCGCACAGTCAGCTTCCTGTAGATCCCAGACTATAACGCTTTCATATTGAGCTAAATATGACCCAAAATGGAGAACTCTAAGGAACAGAAAATTGTCATCAAATTATGTTACCATTTTTAGCTTAAATGTTCTTGTATTTCTTATTTTGACTCATTCATACTTACCACAATATTATGGCTCACATTTTGTTTCATAAGATTTGCAATTTTCATCTCTTTTTCTTGCAGGAATCATGTTGTGAAAATATAAAAAGTTAATAAGGGTAAGACAAACAGATTCTTTATTATCCTCAAGAAACCCACTATTTGGTCCAGGGAGATAGCTCAGTAGAATAAGTGCCTGCCTGGCAAGTGCAAGGTTGTGAGTTCAATTGACAGTATTGAAAGAAAGAAAGAAAGAAAGAAAGAAAGAAAGAAAGAAAGAAAGAAAGAAAGAAAGAAAAAACCCACTATTTTGGGGTTGGCCTAGGTAGCAAAAAAAGTGATACACTGGAATATATGCTAGTGGTTTTGTTTTGAATATTGATCTAAAAGAAAGTTCTGGTTTCTGAAGATCAGAACTGTCCCTGATTGAAACAAAGAAGCTATTCAATATTATTTAATCCTGAATATTTATTTAAGCTGTCACTCAAAACTCTCAGACATGAATAGGGTTTGAGATTTTGAACTTCAAACAAGAAAAGATTCATCTTGTCATCCCTTGCAGCTCCAGAGGGGTAGAGCAGTGTATTCCCAGACCAGCTCTCTTACAAGTTCACCAGGTAGCCAGTCTTAGAAGAGGGCATGGGTAGGCATTCTGGCAGGCCTCCTTACCTTCAAACTCAAATCCCCAGTAAATAGTTCTATTACAGTATTCTTTTTTTAAAATTCATTTATTAATTTGGTACAGGGTCTCACTAAGCAGCTTAGACTTGTAGTGATCCTCCTGTCTCAGCCTTCTCCAGTGCTAGGATTACAAGGTTGCCCTGGCCAGTGTGGCATGCAGTACTGGGGATCGAACCATGGTCCTTGTGCTTGCCAGGCAGGTACTTAGACTGCTGAGCTATCTCCCCAGCCTTATAGGTTACTTTCAATAACTAATTCAATGCAAGTTCCACTTAAATCTTAGTTACACTATATAACAGGAACAATGGGAATAGCAGCACAAAGGTCTACACAGGTTCAGTGCAGGCACAGTTTTTCCCCACCTATGTTTTGATTTGCATTTGGCTAAATTCTAGGGTAAAGAACTCAGGGAAGTAGAGGGATAACTGTAAATGAAGTTGTTTTGGGCTTTTCTAATTTTGGAAGTATGCATTAGAGCCCATGTAGCATTCTAGATCTCATTTATTTCAGATAATTACTTCAACTATACCTCTCAGTTTGCAGGTTTGATGGTCTTTCTCTTATAAGGCAAAGCAAATGTTTGTGAGAAAAGATAAACATGCCCTATTATTATGGATAGTTAAATTAGATAGAAATTAACACAGGGCCGGCAATATAGCTCAGTGGACTAAGTGCCTGCTTTGGCAAGGGCAGGAACCAGGGCTCAATGCTCTGTCCTGATGCCACTCTGGCTCTGCCCCCCCGGGGTGCCCTGAGCCAGAGAAAGAGTCCAGGCATGGTGGCACACGCCAATAATCTCAGTGCTGGGGAGGCTGAAAACAGGAGTATCACTCTTGAGTCCGATCTGTGCAATGAGACCCTGTACCAAATACATAAAATGAAAAAAAAAAAAAAAAAAAAAAAAAAAAAAAAAAAAAAAAAAAAAAAAAAAAAAAAAAAAAAGAAGGAAAGGAAAAAGAAATTAATACACAGAAAGAGACTGGGATGTCAGGGAAGTCAGAAAAAAACAAAACAAAAAACACATTAGAATTGTGACTGGAGGTGCTTAAGGCCAGGCCTCAAGATAAAGACAGAATGATCAGGCCTGCAAGTCTCCACAAGGGATAAGCAATAACTTGAAGATGATGCTATAACTGATATCACTGTGGCAAATAAGGTCTAGGAGACACCCTGGTGAGTGACCAGAAGCTCTGATTCCATCCCTCCTAAAAATACTTTTGCTCTTTCCCTGTACCCTTCCTAGGTGACCTGCTTCCCTATTGGCTCAATATTACCTAAGCTGATAAACTTGAAATCTTGTTGGTGGACCATAGCTGGACCCAGGTTTCACCCACAGGATGATTTGGTGCCTATCTCTTGATTTTACAGTACAGAATAAAATCTCAGAGAAGTGGGCTCCTTGGCAACTCATTTCGGGCCCCTTCCTGTCTCTCTGGAACGATTCCTATTCCCCAACGAGCTTTTCCTACTCTTCACTTCCATTGACCTTTGGAAGTTACTCTTTGATTTCAGGTGACATGGACTGCGCATACCTGACATCTAGAGGGTTGGTAATTATATTTCTCCCTTGATCACCATTACAAAGGAAATACCTTTCCTTAAAAAGTCCTAGTTTTCTCAAGAGGCCCTCATTTGTCAAAAAGTCTTAGTAACTGAGAAGCAGGACAGGGCCCTGTGCAGATTATTCACTCAGGGTTGACACCCCGTGGGGCTCTTCTTACAGGACTGCAGAAATTCACTTCTTGGCCCCCAGGGTCTGAGGAACCCTCCCTCTCCTCTCCAGTCCCTGTCAGGGCACGTGGGAGAGTGTAACAGGCGCTCCCACGCCTTCCTTCCTTCCTCTGTCCCTTCAGCCCTCCCTCCCTTCCTTCCATCCTCCCCAAGACAAGGAAGTGACCGTCTTTGTTTCCTGGACACTCGCAGCGGCAGCGGCAGCGGCAGCAGCAGCAGTAGCAGCAGCAGCCGGCCCGGCTTGCTTTGGCCTGGCTTGGGGGAGGAGGTTGCGGCCGCGGCCTGTGTCGCCTGGCGGAGGCGCCGGGACGAGGAGATGGAGAGGCGGGCGTCGCCGACCCGAGGGTGGAGAAGGGGGCAGGCGACGACGCGCGTTCCCGCGCTCGTCACCGCTGGCGCCCCGGGAGCCGGCGCCCGCACGGCCTCGGTGGCGGAGATGGCAGGCTGCGGGGACCTGCGCGTCGCGGGCACCCTCCACCTGCTGCTGCTGCTGGTGGCCGCGGGCTTGAGCCGGGGTGCCGCTGCCTGGACGGAGGAGAAGGTGAGCGCTGCGCCGCGTCCTGGCAGAGCGGCCGCGGCTGGGCTCCCCGGTCGCGGACCTGGGGCTGCTCCCGGGCACGGGAAGCGCGTCCCGCGCGCGGCCCCGCGGGGAGGCGAGGGCGCATCTGGGCGCCGCCGTGCGCCGGGGACCGCGGGGGCCTGGGCGCGGGGTGCGCCTGGGGAGTCCCCGCTGCGAGCCCGGCTGAATCCAGGGATGCGCGCGGAGCGGGAAGATTCCCCGCTGACCCTGTACAGACCTATGCGAGTGGGTTTAGATTTTTCAAACAGAGCAAGTGGGAGCGTAACTCCTTCGCTGGAGTCCTGCTTTAGTTTGAGGTCTTTTGTTTTTCGTCCATAAAGGAGGATACGTGTTGTTTTGCGAGAAATGCATCTTAGTTGTAGTGGCAATCTCGTATAAGGAACTTACAAGGAAAACGACGTGCAAGATCCGCTTTGTGAAATGAATAAACAGATTCACAGTTCTCTTGGGTAAGAGTTTTGAAAGCATTGCCACGGACTGTGCAAATGCTATGATACTGGAGCGAAATGGTGTGTTTGGAAAGAAACTAGTCGAAGAAGTCCAGGGATGCTTTGGCTGTTCCTTAGCAATTCTTAATGTTTTATTTCTAGTTTTAAAATAATTTCTTTATTGTTAGCACGTGTTTCAGGTATGCAATGGATGCATTAATCCCTGGGAGTTGGTATATGGATGTATCCCATTAAAATAACTCCAGAATGCCCGTGTTTACTCAAACGTTTGAAATGCAGGACGTACTGGTGACGGCTTGCCCCCTCTGTCAGCCACAGGCATACATATATGAATAGTCCACCCGGGTTCTGGGAATACAGCTTAATCAGCGTCACATTCAGTCCCCACGATGGACTCCCACTTAGAGGGAAACTGCCTTCATGGGGAGCCTAGTGGGGTGAGGAAAGTCAACTCCAGTCACCTGACTGAGAGAAACAGCTTTCCATGGGAGTCCAGTAGGATTAGTGCCCGTGAAGAACACTGTTACACGTTCACTCTGTGGATGTAGCTTCCTGCTGAGACACTGGGAGGGGGATATTAAAGATTACGATGCGGTGCCTACACCAAGGGTACCTTTAAGACACATCTAAGTGGATGGAGTGGTGAGATGGATCGCCAGAAGGAGGTGCTCCAAGGGGTCATTTGTGGATATGAGTAGGCAAGGGGTATTTGTGGGTGGGAAGAAGAATATGTGGTTGAGGTTTGGGGTGGAAGAATCTATGAGAAGATGCTATGATTTTAAAATATTTTAAACTAATGAGAATTTAACTTCTAAGACATGTCCTTTAAAGCATGAATCCCTACTATGTTCAGCTTAAGAAGCTTCCAAACACTGTTCCATTTTTAGTGGATACTTTCAAATGGCGTAAACAAATGAGACAAAGGGCATGAGTAAGCGACAACCAGCCGTGGCATTCCTGATTTCTGGCTCTCTCTCCCCACCCATCTTTTGGCAGGCCTTCATCAAGTCTTTGGGCAACGGGTTGCACCTTCTGCCAGCATGAAAGGTGTGGTAAAGAAAGCACCAATTTTGAAATTCACTTCTTTTGTTTTGAAATAAAGGCGTGTCTCTTTCATTGGTGTCTAATATGTAAAAACAGACCAGTCCTAACTATGGCTATGTTTAGCAGATTATTTTTTGGTTTATTGGAAGCCTGGAAACAAGTTTTCCTTAGAAGCAACAGTATTTATTTTTAGATTCCCAGGTGAGCTCAGACATGTAGTTGAGGGTATTATTAGCCTTTGGGTATCAGGTGATATATATCTCACTTGAACCTCAACGTACCCTGTGAGGAGGGTATAGCAGCTCCAGTTTCCTGATGGGGAAACATGACCACTATTATACCACAGAGTTGAAGAGCCAGAATTTGGCTTAAGCCCTGATCGCCCCTGTTCTTTAAGATGCCTAAAGCTTAGCTAATGGACACAAAGCAGAGCCCAGGTGGTGCAGGAGTGTGGAGCCAGTGTGCAGTTGGGAAGGGCAGAGGGAGAGCTCACCTTTCCCTTCTTGTTCAGGGCGGACGCTAAATGGTACACCAAAACCAAACAATAGCTTGGGTTTCAGTACCTTCTCCCACCACCCTGTTTTCCCCTTTCCTTGATTTCCCTCATGTAGCTTAAACAAAAGTCATGATTCTGGAAGTTGATCCATATATGCAAGGTAATCTTTTGAGGCTTGCCTCCACCCCACACCTCAGTCACATTCCTTTGGTGTAGGACCACTCTTTTCCTACATTACCCACTACTTGTTAAAGGATTGTCATTACTTAACCCCCCCCTTAAGTGTGAAGAACTGCTGGCGTTAGTTTTTTAATAAAGAAACCAAAAAGTGTGGCTTCTCTTGGAGTTGCTTAGAAAGCTAATATATGCTTATTTCAGAAAAGTGTGCTAGAGAAGAAAGCAAATTTCACCTGTAAGTCAACCCATGCTTAAGACGAAACTTCTATTAATCTTTTTGGTGTTTTTGTCACTAGTTCTGTCTCTCTCTCTCCCCCTCTCTCTCTCTCTGCCTCTGTCTCTGTCTGTCTGTCTGACTGTCTTTCTCTCTCTCTTACACACACATACATATACATTATATACACTCCCTTACAGAAATATCATGTTTTTTTTGTGAGGAATGAATTAATTAATCTATGTAAAATGTAGTGCCTGGCTTAAGACAAAGGCCCAATAAATTTTAATTATATTAAAATACATATACATGAACATTTATTTCATCCTGCAGATTGTACTGCAAATATAATTTTATATCTTGCCAAGGCACTTACTAGTGTATTGTAAATATTATCTTAAGCCAATCAAACATATTGGGAGCACCGTTTGATGATTAAAAAGGCATCACAATTCCGTAATTCAGCTATGTCTTTAGTCTTGAACATTTAAGTTGTTTGCAAGCATTTTCTATGATAAAACTGGGACCCAGTGTATTTTCATTGGTAGAATTTTCCTTAACTGTAACAAAGTTGAAATAAAAATATTCAAATCATATGGGGTGGAAGGGCAAAGTTTTTGAAAAGAGAAACTGTGCAGGAGGCCTGGTTTCACCTACGAGTCCTTTTTTCAGGATGGGCTCTGGCATCAATTAACTGCTGTCTTCAGTGTTCCACCTTCTTTGGTCTTTGGACCACAGATATTCTGAAAATCTTTTGGACTCCACATGGTTCCAAATCCTTGCTATCCACTCACCTATGCAATTGCTCTGGAACCAAAGATGGAGATTTCAAGAAGCCAATGGGGGGGCCTAGAGTTGACAGAGAGAAAAAGACAAAACCTCTTTTTGAAACCTTTGCCATCTATGAGTAGGAACTATGATGCCCAGTAGGAACATTTTTTGAAGATATAGCTGATAGATGAGAGAGCTGAGATTTGACCCTAAATTGTTGCTCTGGTTTGCTTTTAAGAAGGGCTGCTTGCATTTTAAAAAGGCAGGCATTATCTTATTCGGTTCTCTGGTCTTTTCCAGCTGTATTTGTAATGTCAGCAGCATCTGACACAGAAGAATTTCCATAAATGTTGGTTAAATTGAATTTGCAGGTAGACAGCTGTCTGGAACACTCACGTAGGAGGGGAGCTTGAATTGGCTGCACTTCTCTAATGATCTTTTTCTAATTCAGTGGTTTGGAACATCAACTCCCTCTGCATGCTGGGCCAGCTCTACAAATTATGTTAATTTGTAGTGGTGCTGTGTGATTAGCCAGCAGGAGACCCTTCAGGATATCTAGATCACACTTTTTGAGTTGGAAGATTCCTGTCACCCAGAGCAGACTTACTGTCCTTTCTGCCTGGATGAAAAGACAAGGCCAGGCCTGTAATACAGTCTAGTTCTGCTGAGAACACCTGAACTAATCAAAATCATTGAAGTGCCTTTTAACAAATAAATCTAGATTAAGCTGGGGTTTGTGTTTCCCTTTGGGTACAACACTGTTCCCCCCCCCCCCGTTTCTGTCCTCTGGTTGAGCCCAGCTTTTCTCTCTAGGTTTCTCCTCTTATTCAAAATATATTTATTGATTCTGAACATAAGACTCACTAATAATTGAATGCGTGCAATTTAAATTGGGAAAATCAATTTTTGTCCCACAGAGTGCTTTAGTAAATAGCAGAGCTTAATTAATTGAATGTAGTTGGTTTGCTTTCTCTCTCTTTCATTGGTGTGGAGAGCTTATATCTCTGTGGTTTTATAGGGATATCTTTGCTCCCAGGGAAGCAAAGAAGAGTTGGAGGAAGCATTTAAGGGAGCATTGTGTGTCAGTGACATGGGTATAAACAGGAAGTTGAGGAGCAACACATTATGAGCCAGGAGGTGTGTTAGAGCATGTGCATGGCATGAAGCATTGCAAAAATAATAATAAAAAAACAAATAAAATTAAATCTCTATATTAAGAATTCTTGGAACTGTTTGCTGAACTCACTTTCATCCATTAAGCACTTTTTGGTGCTCTTTGCCCACCAGGTTTGTGTGTGTGTGTGTGTGTGTGTGTGTGTGTGTGTGTGTGCAGGTAGAATTTATTGTAAAGTTGATAGAGAGAGTTACGCCTGTAGGTGAGAAGTGTCACAGACATCTGCCCTGAAGGTGGGTTTGGCTGCCTTGAGTTCAGGAAACTATGATGTTTATCACTGGAGTTGATTATTTGTTTTGACTCAGGCTTCTGGTATATAGTTTACACTGGCCTTGAAATCCCTGAGGCTGGCCTCAAACTTGTGACAATCTTCCTGTCTCAGGCTTGCAAATGCTGGAATAATAGGCATGCACCACCTTGCCCTGCTGGTTATTGTTTTATTTACATATGTAATAGATATGCTTATTGACATTTCTCTTAGGCCTTTAGGGCTTCTTTTAGAATATCCACATCTTGAAAATGTCTTCCTTTTTCCTTTCAAGTGGTCAGGATTCCCTCAGGGACCTTGATCAAATAATAATGTAAATCAGGTCTTGGTCCAAAGAGAGAGGTCTTTCTGATATCTTTGGGCAGAGGCCATGACACCCAGGGATGCCATATGCCTGAAAATAGATGGCCTAGTGGTCATATGTCAGATGGATGTGCGTGATGTGTAACCTCATGATACTGCTACAGGGGAACGAAATTCCCTACCTGAAAGGTACCCATGAGTTTCTGTTCTCTAATGCCCACCAGGTTTCATCAGCAATATCTCTTTCAGTTGGAGAGACTTTTATGTTGTTCCTGGTTTTTGTTAAACCTCTTAAGAACTCTTTTGAGCCTCCATAAGTTACTCATTTAACATGAAGCTGATTCCCTTTCACTGTGGATGTGAAATGAAGGGCCAGTCATACAGTGAACAGATAGATTCTTAGACAGCACTGTGGACAGTAAATAGAAAGGCTTCACTGGCCAATCTTTAACCCACTTTTTTTTTGAGGTGGGGTCTTATTATTGCCATTCAGGATGGCCTTGAACTCACTATTTAGCCTGTCTGACCTGGAACTTAAATGATAGTTTGGCCTCTGCCTCCTGATCCACAGTTTTTGATTGTCATGGTGATTGTCCTGGGCCAGTCCTACTTCAGATCATCAGAGGCACTGACTATGAGAAATTCATGAAGAACAAAGCCCACTAAGAAAACACTATGGCACTTCCTCACCCCTTCCTGCAGGTAGCCACCAGTCTCTTATCTTTACACTTGCTCATGCATTTAATTGGCTTGGTATTTATGAGAGCAAAGGTGCACATTTTACTTTATTATTATGTAGAAAGCCTTGGCTAAGATAATTTTAAAAAGAGAATCCATCTGTTGATTCTTTACTAGATAAATTTGCCTGATATTTATTGAATACTCAGTATGAGTCAGGCCCCATGTGGCTCATGGAGAGAGGTAAACAAGAGAGAGCTCTAGCTGTCGTGCACCTGGCAGCACCTATGAAATACAGATATTAAATAAGTAATCTCGCAAGCTATGGCCTCTGTGCTGTGGCCAGAGGTGGAGGGGAAAGGAAGTGACTTGTGAGGCAGAAGCCACTGTTTACTCGAGGAGTCGGGGCTTTGGTGTGCATTGGAGCATGAACAGATGCCAGGGTGACCAAAGCACGGGGAGCAAAGGCAGCGGCACTGCCTGATGCTGTGAGCCAGGGAGAGAGAGGACAGACTGCTGTCACATGGTTAGGCAATAATTAACTATGGAAGTCTGCTGACCTGTGGAACCACTCTCTTCTTTCCCATCTCCCATTTCTGTTGTTTTTGTCTTTGAGCTTCAGATTTCTTAGTCAAGTGCTGTTTGAGACCCAAGTGAGGGTCTAGACCTTATAGGTACAAGAAATTTAAAGGCTACAGTGGCAAATCAATAAGGAATTAGATTTTATTTTTTATTTTTAATGTATTTAGTACAGGGTCTTACTATGTAGATCAGACTTATAATGATCCTCCCGTTTTCAGCCTCCCAAGCACTGGGACTACAGGCTCATGCTATAAGGCCCAGTCTCAATTGTAGTCTCAGGTAAAGCATCTGTGTTCAATATTAAGTGGAAAGTGAACGAATGAGGCAGTGTGGGATTGGGACCCATAGACTTGGGGTGTTTTTATGGGCTTGCTTAGTCTATCTACAGCTTTAGGAAACCACTTGGTTTTTATGAGCCTCAGTTTCTACAGATACATATCATTGAGGTTGGGCTCATTTCAAGTGGTGTTTCCAGCTCTACCATTCTATACTTCCTTGAACCTCCCAGCATTTGATTGAAAGAACAATAGAACTACGACATTATTTACTTTGACAGCTCACATATATTAGGTCACTTAATTCTGATTACCTTAGGATGCAGGTGTTACCACTTCCACTGATGGATGAGCCCTAATGACGGTGAATAACCTGCCCAGAGTTACAGCTACACATGGTAGGAGCTGAGTTAGAAGCTGAGTGAAGAAGGTCTGTCTGACTCAGCAGTCAGCGCTCCTACCTGCTCAGTTCTGAAGGTCAACATTGGGCCATTCAAGATGCAGGGGAATATAAATAATCAGGCAATAAGCTTTTTCTAATTTCACAGTTTCTCACCAGTCACAAGGAGTTGTTCATCTGGAGTGAAACCAATCTTTATGATTATTTAAACATGTCCCATCATCACTGATCTCAGAAGGAACGGTGAGACAGATAAACCATCCTCGATTTTGTATGCCAAAGAACTCAAACTCCTTGTGTCATCCCCATGATTCCTCTCAAGGAAGAAGCCATTGGATCAACTATTCATGCCCCTTTGAGAAGGAGTCACATTGTCACGGAGTGTCTGATACACACAAAAGGAATGAATGATTTGTTGTTACCCACATCACAGGAAAATATGGAAAAGTCGTATCAAAGATGCATTTTTTGTTTTGTGGGACAAGGTCTCATCTTGTAGTCCGTGGGTGGCCTTGAACTTGCTATACAGCCTGGTCTGGCCTTGAACTTAAGATTCTCCTGCCTGAGTTTCCTGTGTAAATTTTATACAAGCAGCACAGCTTGTGGTGCTGGGGATTGAACCCCGGTCTCTGCACTAGCCTAAGCAGGGACTTAGTCCACTGAGCTATCTCACCGGCCCTGGTTTAACTTCTTAAGTTTCACTTTAATATGTAAGTTTACTGGAGAGTGTAAACATGCATAGGACACTAGGGTAATATTTACTTGAAGATGTTTTAGAAAACTTTATTTTTTAGCTAAAGAATCATCAACCTCAGGTTGAAAGGAATGATAACAATCAACTGAACCAATGCTGTACCTCACAAATAGAAAGGAGAGATACATACGTCATTTTCAATTTTTTAGTAGCTACGTTTAAAAAATAAAAGGTGAAATTAATTTTAGTCATGTACTTATATAACTCAGCATATCAAAGAGCTATCTCAATGTGTAATCATAAAAATGATGAATGAGTATTTTTTGTAAGTCTTCAAAATTCAGTGTGTTCAGGATCATAACTAATGCATTATTCTGGTCCTACAAATTCTGTACATTGAAATACCTAGCTGATTGTGTCTTTGTAAATTTGTCACACTTTTTTTGCCTTTCATCCACACCTAGATCAGGCAGAGCATACAAAGGTATTCATGGCTATTTGGGTAGGTGTGCTGAAAAATATTTCATAATTTGCTTCTTTTTATTCTTTCTTTTATTAGTTTTTTTTTTCTAATATCTCCTATGTGTCAGGTAGTTTTGTGGCATTTGCAATCCAAATGGCAGAAAACATCATTCCTCAACTTAGAGACAAAATGCTTTAATAGAAAGAGATACATTATACACTTTATATTATTCAATCACATGTACAATCTTCCGTAACTGTAAGATTAATCTGAGCAACAGATTTGATGGTAAAAACAGATAATCAACCACTGCTAATCAGCTATCTTGTTTTGAAAATCGGTAACATAATGTGTTGTATGTTACCCTGTTTCTGTCTTTGTTTCTGATTTTTGCTCTTGTTTTTGGTTTTACTCTTCAAAATAAAATAAAATTATCAAAAACAAATAAACAAAAAATTCAGTGTATATATTATGCTTGAGGTATACTTCGACTTCACTAACTACATTTTGCACCTTTAAGAGTCACGTATAGCTAGTGGCCACCACATTGGATAGATCTGGATCAAATTCTTTTCTTAGTTTTTTCTGGGTGAATGAGAGGTTAAGGGACCTAACCAGGCTGACTCAGGCTGTACCTGGCAGCCAGCTCCTCGCACTGCCTGCGAGACCTTATTCTACAACACCACAGTGCCTTTCCGTGATACAAGCAAAGTATATTGTTTTCTTGATTGCAGGTTTTTAAATGTCGAGTTTGCTTGAAACTAGGGACCCATAACTAACATTATTAAATCTTAGTTATACAAAATGATTGTTCAGAAAAATAATTAAAAGCAACACAGGTGCTATGCAATATGAACATCAGGCTGAAAGCATTCTGTCAATTTTGTTCTTAAAATCAGCCATCAAATTATTTGTTTAACTTCCTGTGTGGGGCTGGTGAGACAGCTCAGTGGCTTAAGTGCCTGCCTGGCAAGCACTGGGTCCTGAGTTCAATCCTCAGTACCAAAAACAACAAAACAAAACAAAACAGACCTCCCCACCAAAAAGTTCTTGTGTGGAAGGGGCCAGTTTTACAATTGAATAGTTTAACTTACTTCTCAGAACATGAAAATGATCCTATTACTTTGAGATTTAAAGTATTAATATAAATGTGTCAGGGTAAGTCTTAAACATTAAATTATAGACAATTAAATAAGTTCCTTTAATCCTCAGAATCATCACCAACCAGCTATTTTGAATTCATCTTCTCTTCGGCAAGTTGTGGAAGGCACCCACATTTCTGAAATGTGGCAAAATGACTTACGACCGTTGCTGATAGAGCGATATCCAGGATCCCCCGGAAGCTATGCTGCTCGTCAGGTGAGAACACGGGAACAGATCTAAAGGGTGTGGAATGAATACTTTACTTTCCCACAAGGAATAATGTTATGGCTCTGATCAATACTTTCCTCGGTTATCTTATTATTCACTATCATGAACAATAAGGTCAAGTGACTGAAAATAAATTAAGTGATATCTGTTACTCTGAACAGGTTTATGTGTGAAATCTGTCTGAGGTACAACACTGGACCTAATACTAAGTCCTCATCTCTTGACCTTTTCAATAACATGTCTTCTAACCTAGTATCTTGGATCCTAAAACCCTGACATCGACAGCTTCTGATAGTTCTTTCTGGCAGCTCTGAGCTAAGAGTGAGTCACTGTTCTGTCAGCCTTTGTGTCTGGGGAGAAATCGTTTTTTCCCAACGATCCAGGGATGAAGTATTTTTTATAGAGCAGAGTTTCTCAAACTTCTGTCTCTGACCCCCAATAAATATATACTGTGTAGTTCATGCACACAAGCATGCAAATATATTTAACTGAAACAAACATTTTATGAGTCTTATTAACTGTAATTTACTTCAACATTGTCAATTCTATCTTGCTAGTTTTTCAAAATGCCAATTATTACCCCCTACCCCAATGTCAAGACCTACTGATTTTACCACTGCCATTTGGAAAACACTGCTGGTAGAGGGTAAAGTGATCCAGAAACTGGGCTTGACTTTTAATTTCTCTTTGTGTTCTTAGTGTTAGGTCTTCCTAAGCAACCTGAAATTCCACCTCTGAATATCTGCTTTCTCAGACCATCCCATCTTAGGGACAGCTTGGGAAGGAATTGGCTGGTCTCTCAAATCCTCCTCCAAGACCATGCCATCTACCTAGCTTTTCAGGCAGAAGTGCCTTGCACCCACTGCTGTGCCCACAGAGCCCTGCAAGGCCCACCTATCCAGCCAGCTCTTGGGTTTTTCCTTTCTGCTTAACTTCTGCTTTATGTGTCTGAGAGGACTTCAGTTCTTTGTAGCCTTTATATGATAGGCTGAGGAACAGTAATGATGGTGGCGGATTTTTATGGGTAACTTTTGCACCTCAGCCAATCTTCATAACAGTGCTATTATGTGTGCACTATTATTATTTCAGTGTCATAAATTAAAAACACCCGAGGTTCAGGCACCTGAATTTATTTGCTCAAGGCTATGTGAGTACTAGTGGTAAGGCCAGATTAAGGTCCAAGTCTCCTATGCTTCCCTGTCCTGTTGCTAGAGAGCGTGGAGGAGCCGCTACTTGCATAGCTCCAGCTGTGTTGGTTTCTGCATCTAGAGTAAGGTATGTAAAATGCATGGAGTTCTAGGGATTCTATCTTTCCCCAAATTACTTTTCTCTTTTTTCTTTTCTTGTTCTTTTTTTGTGTGTTTAGTACAGGGTATACAGGGTCTCACTGCAAAGCTTGGACTCATAGTGATTCTTCTGTTTACAGCCTCCCAAAGTGCTGGAATTACAGGCATGTGCCATCATACCCAGACTCAATTGCTGTCTCAGTGTGTCCCAGAGACGGGACCAGCACAGCATGCCACGGATCAACCCTGGTCCCTGGATCTGCCTAAGCAGGTGCTTTAGTCCGCTGAGCTATCTGGCCGGCCCCTCCCTCCAAAGTTTTGAAATGAGTCATTGGCACTTTCCAAAATCCTCAATTTCTTCTTTTTTTGAAAAATCTATGAGGCTCAGCCCCAGAGGATGAGTCTCTTTCATTTTCCTGTACCATTTGCTCTTCTGGCTGTCTATAAGCAGAAACACGTGCACCTTCAGCCTTATTTCCTAACACAAGGGAGGGTGTTAAATCTCTAGCTTTGATAGAATGTACTGTGTCAGTAATACACACAGATACTATTGTGGTTAATAAGATTCTGTATTTAGGTAAAATATTACATACTTATGTAAAAACATTACTGAGTCCACAGTAACGTTTTCTACTGTTCTATAGGACAAAGGAGAAATTTACTGACAGAATTTAACTTGGGATGAAGTGAGCCTGGGAGCGACACTGGGCTGCCTCTGCATGGCCTGGATGATGGAACAGTAAATTGCAATGGGATGGTTGTGTCAGAAATGTCACTGAAGACATTCAAATTTGTGCTTCCTTGAGGGGAGGTTGAGATAAGGTCTAAGGTCTCAGTCTGTATTTTCAGATGGCCTTGAACTCGCTTTGTAGCCCAGGATGGCCTCAAACTCAAGATTCTTCTGCCTCAGGCTCTTTCTGCCTCAGCCTCCTGAATGTTGAGACTACAGCTGGGCAGGTGTATGTCGCCGTGCCTGGAAGTTTTGTACATTTTAAAGAAACTGATGGTTAAATGTTAGAGACCTGTCCCCTACATTTTGGAAGACAAAGGGCGTCCTCTTTAGCAAATGAGATAGATGACAGAGCTAGGTGAGGGAAGAACATTAACAGTCTTTATTTGACTAACAGTTCTGAGCCTTTTACTCAAAACTGAATTTAAGCAAGAATGATAGAAATTATTCTCCTGAGGCCTTTTTGAGAGCTAGATCAGACGTCCTATAATTCGTAAAATGACAGGATTATAATTAGATAAGACTCTCAATTCTAAAAATACTGTGAATTTCATATAAAATTGTTAAAGGAATTAATTTTTGCAGTAAAGATGTACATTCTTATGAATCTTCTTCCAGAAAAGGAATATTTTTGGGGACTCATATCTCCCAATCTGCATTACTATTAGATTACTAGAATATTTTTATGCAAGGTCATAATTTATAAAATAAATAATTTGAAGGCATTACTTTTGGGGAACATTTCAGTTTTTTCCATGATAAGAATAAAAAATAAATGTAAAAATGAGGATGACTAGGTCTTTTGAGAGCTTGTTAGGAGGTTCTAGCAGGGGAGTACAGCTACTCATACACCCTTGACGGAGGAACAGTCCTCCTCACGGTCCTCCTCTATCGGGGGTGGTCGTCCTCTTCGACCGAGCGCGCAGCTTTGGGAGGGATGCACATGGATCGTTGAGGGAGGAAGGGCACAGCCGCCTAGCCAGCCAGATCAGCCGAATCAACCCTGGCAATCAATGGGGTGACAGATGTCACAGCCAGATTACCCTTACATCCGACTAAGTCTTTTGATTGGACAAATAATCCTTTGCCTACAAAGTGCATCTGCAGCACCAAAGGGGGATGTGTTCAGTGAAAGATGTATTTACAGGTTCCAGGCGCACCCCCTGCTGGCTTCGTGTTGTGATGTGTCCAAGAAGGCATGCCAGAAGCCCGTGTGGTAGGGGTCGGCACACTGACAACAGTGTGTTTGCAGGCTCTGTGCCAATTTGAAGGGCCACTTCTCTCGAACAACTGTTGTCTATTGACGTCACTGCTTCTCTAACTCTGGCAATCAGGACTTTAATTAAGATAGATTCAGGGTTGCCCATTAATGTTAACCTGCCCTCCTGGGAAGTGGAACGTCACAGAACAGTGTCCTCATCTGCCTCCTGGTCAGGCATGGGAGTGCCGTTGCGTTAGACCTTAGGGATGTTCTAGCGGCAGAAGCAGTGGCTTGGAGAGAGCTTTCTCTAGAGACTTATAGTGGGAACTTGCAAGACTAAGTCTGAAAGCCAAAAGCAAAAAAGCTGAGTATTTGTGACCTAACTATACTTTGAACCTAATTTGGTTGTTTGTAATGATTATTTACCTTGGTTGCTAAGATAAATAAAAATACAGTACTTGCACTGACTACAAAAAGGTTATTCCAGGAAAAGTCCTGTTGGCAGTGCTTGCTGATTTATTTGTGGGATTTAATGTGTGTGTGGACATCAGAAATAATGGTCAAGACCTGGTTGGTGGTTGAGGAACATGTTTGTGTGTGCCGCTTCAGAGCAGTGCTAACAGATACATTTTTTAAAATACCAGTTTATTTGCAGACTACTGTTGGTGTTGAAGAAGGCATTTTATGGAGCAGTTTATCATCTGGCTACCAGATGTTCTGGAGTGCATACTTTTTAAAAAAGATGATCCCTTTTATGGATTTTTTTAAACAACATATAAGGACTTTGAGAGCCCAGAATTCAGGAAATCAGACTGAAGTTGCACTTTCATAGTCTTTGGGAAAGCCCCTCTTAGATGCACAGTGATTTCTCTCTGTTCAAGCAACTAATGTTTTGTGTCACGTAATTTTATTGCATATTTACTGAAGGCTGCTATGAGTTAAACAATGCACATCTAAGAGGAGCCACTTGCATAAAGAATTATGGAGAATAGCACAATAGATGAGGTACAAATGCTGATTTGGCAAAAGCTTATAAACATTTATTTTGGTGACATGAACAGACAACATGTAAGGTTGTAATAGCAAAGATAAGGTATAAGCACATGCAGTGTTCTTTAGGCCGAAGTCTGCTCTCTACCAAAAGTAAAGAATGGCAAATAGGAAGGGGAACTGAGAAGGGGGATGAAGAGAGAGGGCTTGGCAAGGGAAAGAAAAATAATTAAGATGTGTTATGTATGTATTCCAACTCTCCACAGTGAGTGTAATCATGCACTGTGAACATGTATAATAAACATAAAAAATTCAAACCAAAGAATGAGCAAATAGCTGGGCAATCATTTGTTTACTTGGTTTTATCAGGGCTGATGTAGAATCAGTGCTACCCCTTCCCCCAAGTTTCCCACTCCCTGGGCTTCCGGCTATAGTTTTTCCAAGGCCCTTGCCTACATGTCCCGTCACATTGGCAAGCAGCAGCCCGCCATGACCGCCTTGGCTAGGATAGAAAATCCTGTATTTCTTTGTGGGAAAAAATATCTCCCATTTGTTCCCAGTTATTGTAAGTTATTTGCTCATCATTTCAAGTTCCATCCCTACTGGATGTTAATTGTGGGACAAACTGCTAGTTATTGTGAGGGTTAGTTTTATTTGAGGGATTTTAATTAAGACAATTAACAAAGATATCTTGGAGGAAGGATAGAGTGAGAAAAATGGGACCAAGGGAAAAAATAAAACTTAAAAAGAGTAAGTACAATAGCAATGAGCTCATAATTTCCTCTCCTCCATCTCCTTCCTGCTTTTCCTTTTTTTTTTTTTTTTTTTTTGTTTGATTTTTCTGAGACAGAGTTTGGCTACAAACAACAGGCTGGCCTCTAATTGGCAAGCTTCTTGCCTCAGTTTCCTGAGTGCTAGGGTTACAGACATATGCCACCTCACTTGACTCAAATTTCAGGTTCTTAAGGAAGATTCTTTGAGTCCTTGAAGTCCTTTTTCTACCTGCTGTTCCTTTCCATTATGGGTGAGAAACCATGAAATACATGTGGCTGACAAGTAATGGATTGGTATCTGCCTTTTATACAGTTAGAAAGCTTTGTTTATCCATTATTTTGTTATGGGGATCTTTCTTCATTATCCTTGCAGGTGGCATCAGTGCCTTCTTAGTGTTCATTACACAAGAAGCATTTGCTGGACTTGGGGACACTTGATGTGTATTTGAGCCAAAAAGACCTACATTTTGCAAATGTTATCTTTGAAGACCTTGGACTAGGCATGTGCAGAACTCTGATTTCTCAAGCACGTTTTCTTGGCCTCCCAGAACTCTTAAAAGTAGACTTTGATAACACTGACCCAGATTTCTAGCACCTGACTTCTGATAGGTGCGTGGTGCCTCGTTCAGTAAGAAAAACAAGAGACAGAAGAACGTGTAAAGTGGGGTTCTTTTTTTTTTATAAGAACATATATTCCTTTGCTAAACATATGTGTTTATATGTTTGCATAGACTTGTGAAAACAAAGAAAGCTGTGTGGTGGTCTACATCCATCTATTAATGTTGGTTGGTATTTAACAAATTGTCTGGGTTAATTAGTAGGTCGAAGTTAGGGGAGAGGAAAAAGATTGCTTTTTCTTTAAATTGGGAAAATGCTACTAATTATAATACAATTATTAGCAGTAGTATTCCTATTGATAAGTATAATAACTGTGCCCGATAACTGTAATTTGAAAGACCTTATGCACAATTTTACAGACATGGTAGCAAGTAAAAACTGTTCATGTATTTTTGGTGTTTGTTTTGATCAGCACATCATGCAGCGAATTCAGAGACTTCAGGCTGACTGGGTCTTGGAAGTAGATACCTTCTTGAGCAAGACACCCTATGGCCACCGGTCTTTTTCAAATATCATCAGCACCCTTCACCCCACTGCCACGCGACACCTGGTCCTGGCCTGCCACTATGACTCCAAATATTTTCCCCACTGGGACAACAGGATGTTTGTGGGAGCCACTGACTCGGCTGTGCCGTGCGCAATGTTGTTGGAACTCGCTCGTGCCTTGGACAAGCAACTGCTCTCCATGAAGGTATCTGCTTCCCTTTGTTGACTCCTAGAATAAAACACATTAGCAGCAACTCCGAGTGAATTTCGAAATCCTTGGGGGAATGAGAATACCATGTGGAACGAGAGACTTTTGGTATATTTTTATAATTTCCTCAAAATGACCCGAAGTTGAGGAAATATTAATTCCAAGATTGCATGATTTAAAATGTCAGTCTTGGGCTATATACTTAATAGATGACAGTGTGCATTTATTAATTGGGACCTTATTTCTCAGCCTTGGATATGTAGGAAATTAAATGCAATCTTTCCTTTTTTGACAAGTAATGAAAAAGAAGGTAATTGGTGTAAGTCTAAGTGTGAGAAATATGTTTTAGAATGAGCTATGCTTATTTCTTTCTTATTTACACAGCCATGAAACATCACAATGTTCTGATCTGAGGTGTGTGGTGGGGAGGGAGCTAGAGGAAAGTGGTTCTGAAGAGAAAGTGTGTAATTCAGACACATCAAGATGAAAAGCACGAAGCCGAAATGCATTATTGTTATTATCTGTGAATCTCGGCTCAATTTTATGTAGCATAGCAGAGCTTTTGTTATGTTCTCAGCTCAAAATACTTCAGGGACTCTCAGATGTTATTTCAGTCTCTGTGTTCCTAAGGATCTATTGGGAAAAAGTGCTAAACTAGATGAAGACATTTTGTTCTGATATCACTCATAATCAAATAAACACAACAAAGTAAAAACAAAAACTTGGTTCACAGGCAATAAATACCTTTCCCCTCCCCCTCAGAATTTTATGAAGGGTCCGGCTTTGGGTACAATGGGGTAAAGCAATAGAAGGTTTATCTGGTAATGAAAGTAAGAGGGAGATTTGGTTCTATTTTTGCTGGATATGCTGAACTTGAAGAAAGCAAGAATTGTTTATGTGTTCTCTGTATACTTTTCACTGTTTTTTCATTTTGCTTTCTGAATCTCTTACAATGCCTTTGTTCCATCCTTCCCTTGCTTGAAATATGATTTACAAGGCATGGTTTTGTGTCCGGGGTGAGTTTACCCATGGTGAGCTGTTTTACCTTTTCCCATATAGCTTACTTCTGCTTTTGGTGATCAGAAACAGAAAGGGCTAGATGACTTGTTGGCTGGGGAAGCCTCATTAAAAAATTTGAGCCAACATATACGTTTTCTTACCTTTTCTCCTAGAGGTAAAGGACGATGTGGACAAAATTTTAAATAGGGCTAGTTTTGAATGCAGAGTTGGAGAGTATCAGATTTTTTCTTACTAATTTTTTTTTTTTTTTAATTGAGGATTTGTTTTAGGTCCTTCAGCTATCATAGATCAGGAGAGTGGTGGTGGGTGGGAAGTGACCTGGGAGAGGGTTGCAGAATACAGTAGCTTATTGTTCCAACTCTGCAGCCCTTCCTTTCTCCAGTAATAAGACTATAGTTATACACCTATGTCTTTGTCTTGTAAATTTGCTGCATCCTCTCACTGTAGCCAGTTGTACTTCCTCATCCTTGACTTTGGATTTGCTTATTTGACTTGGCCAATGGAATGTTAGTAGAGGTGACTGGAGGCTGGAAATGCTCTTGCTCGCTGTATCTTTGTCATCACTGTGAGAGGGCCATGCTGTAGCTGGCCTGCCAGGCCTAGCAGGAGGATAAGAGTCCTATAAAGCAGAGCCAACCTTCATGATTGCTGTGTGAGCAGAGTGGCTTCAGACAAACCTAACTCTACTAGTTGCTTCCTAAGTGATCCACTAACATGCATAATTATTGTTTTAAGCCACAGAGTTTGAGGTAGTTTGTTATACTTTGTTACTGTAGTATTTGCTAACCTGTATAGTCTTGGGTCAAGAGAGACTGCAGGTGGTTAATTGACTATATTAACTCTAATAGCTAGACATTTATGACACTACCACAAGGACCTTCAAAAACCATGGAGATGACCTAACTGCAAGGCATAAGCCTGAGTTACTAGAAATTAATGGCCATAGTTATTCTCCTGTTAGGCCTGAAAAGAACCACGAAGAGCAGGTTGCCTCATGGAAGTCAAAATTAGTGCTCATAAAAGTCTCCTAGCTAAACAAACTGATGCTAAGAGAAAAGAATGAAAGTAAATAATTGAACTGATGATTGGAATCACCCCACTTTGAAATGTCAGTGAGGCACCCTAGCCTTCAAGCCCACAGAAGATGCAAACTACCCTCTTTTTGCCTCTGCTGTGGTTGTGAGTGGGGAATGGCTCTGATCACAAGCTGTCGCATAGAGCTTTTGTTTCATGGTTGTGCTGCTTGCTTTGGAGTTAGAACTTTGTAAATACTAAGAACTTTTTAAACAACTAGAAAGTTAAGATGTCTCCACTGAACTATGCATCTTGTAGCTCCTCCCAATAAGAAAAATCTACTTAACTACTTAGTGCTTATTCAACCTAGATCTATACATCCTTTAAGGAGTTATGAGGAATTAAAAGTAAAATAAAATTTATCTTGTGGTCTAATCAAGGAGCAATGTTAAGATAATTGAAACACTTAGGATACAAAAATAATATAACTTTTTAGAGAATAAAAGCTTTATTCTCTTTTACTATTGAGACCATCTTAAAACAATCAGACAAACTCCACTTTTGAGAAAACTGGGACACACTCATTAACAGGTACCATTATAGGAAGACAAAGATGAATGGAGACATAGCAAATTGCATATCAGAGTGGAATGGAGTCATATTCTCTGGTGAAGTGGGGTAGGAACTGGAAGAAGCCAACATATCTCCTGATGAAATCTTGGAAGGGCTCAGGGATTAGGGATGTGACATATCACAAAGGTGGACATGAGGGTGGGAGCTCACACAAAGAGTGGTAAGAAGTCCACACTTACAGAGATTCTTAGTCCTTACCTGTTAGGTTGGAGAGTACCCCCTAGAACCCATGCAAAAGATGAGGGAATATTTTTCTAGAGAAATTGAACCAATGAGGCTCTGAACATAAAGAGATCAGATATAAAGAAAGACAGAAACAAAGTACTCAGAGAGCTTAGTAAGAGGAAGTCAGAGTCTATCCATTGAAAGGTGATGTCTTTATTCTTTCCCCCACTGGCAGCACCAAGAGGCCAGCAATGAGATACACCCAGTAGATAGGAAGCATTTCTTTCTCCACAGAATGTGGACCACCTCACAGGAAAGGTCGTACAGACAGACATTTGAGGGCCCTCAGTGAAAACACAACATTGCCCTTAGGTGAAGCCAAGCAGTTTGTGTTTCCAAGTGGTGCTTTAATATGAATGAGCACGAAAGTTGACCAGACATGTGAGAACAGTCTCCCTCAGGAAAGAAAGAAGCAAAATAAATAATACAGATTGAAAAATAAAGTTGGAGGAAATAAAATACTGAAAGGAGCAAAAGATAACTTGATACTTTTAAAAAAAATCCTTAAAGAGATAAGACTAGAAGAGATTTCTATGAAACGAAAACAGAATGTTCAATTACAGAACAATCACAGGAAAAGAAAAGGCTCTGGGGAATGGAAATTAAAAATACTATCTTAAAAATTTAAAAAATCAGTAAAAGAGTTGGATCCTAAAGTAGTAGAAAGAGGAACAGTAATAAGAGAATCTTCTAGAAGATTATTCCAAAAATTTTGGTAAGCTATATAAAAATTATTGAGCTGTGCATGAGAATAGCTTTGGCTTCTTGACAGGAACCTTGGGATCTTGAAAACAATGAAATTGTGCCTTAAATGTTTTAAATAAAAATAATTTGCAACCCAGAATCTGCATATCCAGTCAAATGGAATTTGAAATAGAATGAAAACATTTCCAGGTATAAAGTTTCAATAACGCTCTTTCCCATGTTAGTTGATTCATTTAAAAAGTTGCTCCAAGATGTGCTTCAGCAAAATCAAGAAAGAAGAAAGTCATGGGTACTGGTCCCTAAGAGTCCCTCATAGGTAGAGAGAACTCTTTGAAGGAAGGCGGAGGCCTGGGATAATTGGCAGAAAGCAGGCCTAGTGAGCAGCTGGTCTGTGGTGGAGCAAGCAGAGGGAGAGGACCTTTGGTGGGGGGCTGCCAGACAGCAAAACCCCCACCAGACACATGAAAAACAAAAGGGCTACAGTATAT
The DNA here is from genome assembly GCA_004027165.1 of Ctenomys sociabilis. Lineage (NCBI taxonomy): Eukaryota > Metazoa > Chordata > Mammalia > Rodentia > Ctenomyidae > Ctenomys > Ctenomys sociabilis. Next base: position 47,021 of record PVKA01005007.1, on the reverse strand, counting down.
GAAAAGTTTTATCACAACATTCTGGGGCTACTTTAAGTCCCCCAAAATGAAGCAAATAACAAGGGACCTGAGATGAGGAAAGGTATATGTTATTGTGTGTGGAGTAGGCTTTCAGTGACATGATGAACTAGCACAGGGTGTGTTTGTGTTTGTGTATATGGACACAGGCAGGAGATTTTGGTTTAAGTAAGTCCTGGGGTGATATTGCCATCAGCTTCTGTAGGCTGAGTTTGAGTACTTTATGTCTGAGGTGAGATGTTCATTTGACAATGGAATATACAGGTTTGGAGATATCTATCATCCATCCACCCATCTGTCTATCTCAGGAATCAAGAATAGATGTTGAAGAAGTGAATGTGAACAGAGATGAGAACCAAAGAGCAAACCTTGCTTTCTAGAATAAGAGGGAAAGGTAATGAAGGGAATCACCAGTGCTAGCTAAGAGAGGATTATGATGTCCTTGTAGCCAAATGAAGAAAGTGTCTTCCAGAAGGAGCTGTCAGCTCTCAACTGCTGCCAATAAGTCATGAAAGATGAATACTGAGATTTGGTTTTTGGATTGAGCAACACTGAGCTGTCCTTAGTTGGAACAATTTCAGTAGGTAAAGGAGATGAACACTGATCAGAATGGGTTGAAGCCCAATTGTGGTAGACTTGAGGTAGCTCATCTGAGGAATTTTCTACAAATGGCATTTTAAAAATGAGGGAGTAGTTGGCGGAGACAGTGGATTCAAATGTTATAGATGACAGAAGCAATAGCTTGTCTTTAGACTAATGGGAATTATCTAGCAGAGAGAGAAAAACTAACATAGAAGAGAAATGGTGTTTGCTGCAGTGATGTGCTTGAGCAGAGGAGAGAGAGGAATTAGTGCATTTGTGGAGAGACTGGCATTAAGACCAGTGTGGGAAAAAGTGAAGGTCCACATTGGAGGAGAGGATGGGTGAGGCTGAGGAGGGCTAGCAGTTAGGGTGAGGAGGAAATGTGAGACACGAGCAGAGTGTGCAGAGAGAATGAACCTAAAATGTAGCGTGGCTCCCAGTTAACATGCAAGGCCAATTAGATGCCTGCGGTCATGAATTTTAAACGACACCAAAATGCACGCTGGTGTATTTTTCTCTAGCCAGATTCAGCCCCGAAAGTGCAGACACAAGGTAAGTAGAGAATTGCACGTAATGTTCTGCTTTTGCCATGAGAGTTTGATTGGACGGAGAGAGGCAAAGGCGTTGAGGGTGTGCACAAGAAGGATTAGGATGACTGACAGGAATTTAAGATGAATGTGGAGTGAAACAAGGACATTATTGAGATCAAGAACTGTGAAGAGGCAGAAGATTTAACAGATGAGGGATCTAGTGTTTGAAGGACTGAGGAGATTTCAGTACCATAAGGCGTCATCTGAAATATGAGAGCTGTTGCCCAACAGTGGGAAGTGTGACATTAATTATAATGCTATTCCTTTTCAGTTCTGCTGAAATACTGTCTCTTCCACAGAGCCTTCCTGATTCCCCAGGGACTTTACCTCTCGTTCCATCCAGTCTCCAGTGAACCTGTTTCATCTGTGGCCCTTAACACATTTTTTCCATGCTTGCGTATTTGTTTAATCTTTACTAATCTAAGCATAAGCTTACTCAGAGGAAAAGCTATAATTACTCTTCTTTGTGTCCCTGTAGCATTCTTAGGGAAGATTCTTGTTCCTACTCTAAAAAAAAAATACTTTTAGATTTAAACATGGCGAGAAGTAAGAAAGATGTGCAGCTATTTCAGGCCGGGCTTCCCAGGAAGCAGAGTTTGGTGTGGAGATCAGGATTCAGGTCACTTAGTAGGGAGTGTTTTGGGATCAGAGATGGTGGCAGGGAGGAGAAAGAAATGGGATTAAGTAGAGAGAAGCTGAGCTGTAGCGCAGGTTTGACGACAGTCTCAGCCAACTACCTGGGAGCTCTGGAGCTGTAGTGGCCTTTTAGAGATTTCCAGCACCTGTGCAAGTGAAACATGGGGTGTAGGAGACTTGAGGAGGGGGAGCGTGCAGCTGGGGCAGTTTCTGCAGCGGTTGACAGCTGTCCCAGCAGCTGGGGCAACACATCCTCTTGCATGGGAGCTTGGTGACATAGTACAGTGTTCATCGCAGCAGTTGCAGTGTTTCGGATTTTTCTGAGGAGTAGGAACAGATAAAGGCTTCTATTTTCAGAGGAAGAAGGGAAAAGTGAGATTTATATGGGTGAAGATTATGGGAAGTGTGACAATCTTTTAGAGAGGAGATGGTTTGAAATCAACTTTGGCATAGTTTCACTTGCTTGCTTTAGAATCTTCTTTTACTTATGGAGCATCTGTCTCTTTGTCCAATTAATAGGAAAATATTGTTTCTTTTTACATCATCTCAGCAGTTTTGCTCTTATTTATTTTATTTTATTTTCTGTATTTTAGGGGGAGGTCTAGAGGGTGTTCAGAGTCTCACTACTATATCGGACTTGTAGTGATTCTCCTGTTTGCAGCCTCCCAAGAGCTGGGATTACAGGTGCACGCCTCCACGCCCAGTCTGAATCACCTTTTCAGCACGTCCCTGAGGCACGGCTGGCACAGCAGGCCTGGGGATCAAACCCCCGGCCCCTGCACCTGCTTGTAGGCACTTTAATCAGTGTATTAATTAATTCATAATATTCTTATTTCACCAGAATATATCAGGTTCCAAGCCCAATCTATCACTCCAGCTAATTTTCTTTGACGGCGAAGAGGCGTTCCTTCACTGGTCTCCTCAGGACTCTCTGTACGGGTCTCGACACTTAGCACAGAAGATGGCATCGACCCCACACCCACCCGGAGCCAGAGGCACCAACCAGCTTCATGGCATGGTTAGTGTGGAAAGTTTCCCTGGTGCTGCCTTCCAAGGAGAGGCTGCCAAAGCCTCGAAGTGCCTCCGAGTCCTTGGAGCACAGTGTTTATGACAGAACATTCTTTGGCAGGCAGTAGGTTTTTGAGGAATCCCAGAGCTACAAAGAACAATTCTGGGTTAGAAGTTATGTTTGGCCAAGCTTAATTGAAATGTTGTAAAAAAAAATCAGATCAAGGAATTAATAGTTTGGTTTGTCAGAAGCACATGCCCTAAGCAGTGCATAGATGTGGAGAAAGCAAATGCCTTCTTTGAAGCTTTTGAAGACAGAGGAAGTGAGGGGTCCTGGGAAAAATGGGGAAGGTATGAGGCATTTTCTCACTGTCTCTAAAGCCCTGTAGTGGTTCAAGTGTGTATATGATACTTTGATCTTCTGAATCAATGTGGAATTTTTGACATGTCTCTGGGGGCCCTAAAACCCTGCCACTGGGTCATGGCGGCATCACATAGCCTCATTTTCATCCTCATTCCTGGACCTACAATCCACTCCTGATCCGCAGCCTGCCCTGGAGACCACTCCTTACTCTGATTCTCATCTCATATTTGATTTTCGCCCTGTCCTGAGGCCCTCACTAACCCCACCTGGTAACTTCATGCTACCCCCAATACTTCCTTCTTGCCAGCGTTCGCCCATCCCTGACCCTCACCACATCTGTGAACTACAAGCTTCGGCTTAGCTCCTCCACTCTACTTCTCCTCCATGGCTTTTCCCTATTACTGACCTTACCTATGTAAATCAAACTGGTCGCATTCGATGTCCCTTGTGTTTTTCTCTGGCATATTTTCTGTGGGCCAACTGCCCTCCCTATGTCCATTGGCAGCTCAGACTGGGTTAGGGGAACGTGATCAGAACCTCATTCATTTACCTGTACCCAAGTTGATATAAGGGTTCAGAGAAGGAGAGACCTGGCTGAGCAGTGGTAGGAGCAGAGTTAGTTATTAATTAGTTCAAATATATGAATCCACAGTGATGGTGAAGACCATTTTCTTCCAGAAAAGGGAAGGGGACAAAAAAACCAAAAAACAAACCCCAAACCTCTTAGTAGCTTATCAAATTTCTCAGTACATTCCTGTTCTAAACAATCTTGTTTTTTTTTTTTTTTAATGCATGTCTCTAATTATCATTCATGAGTGTATACATACGATCATTGTAAAATCACAGACCCTAGGAATATTTATCTACTATGTGTTGATATCATTTGTAGATATTTATTCACAGATCATTTTACTTCTATCAACCAGGAGGTTTTAATCTAGAGAGTATTGTACAGAGAGCTCTCAAGTTCACTGATATTATTATGGCTTAGGTAGATTAACGTATTCTGGTTTAATTATAGAAGCTTATAACCAAAAAAGATTTAGAGCTCAAAAGTTTGAGCTCATTTGATATACAAAATGGAGATCCAGGGACACAATATTATATTCCCTTTTGCAAGGGTTTTTTTCTTATGTGTAGCATGACCAATAATTACTTTTCAAGAGCTCTTCTATAGACAGTTGTATCATTACATATTAAGGGTAAAGTGGCTAATTAGAATAAATAGAAGGTCAGACAGGCTTCAACTCCCATCTGAAAAGAAAGCATTCTTCTTTAATATATGAAGCACGTATTCAAATGTTCCTTTCAAATTTATTCTTGGTGTTGTGTCTTAGGAGGTATATACACAAAAAATCATCACCTTGCCTATTATTCACATTGCCTAAGCGAGATTTTAGAAGTTCTCTAAAATAATTAATATAAAATGCTGCCAACTTTTTGTTATTGTATGCAACTCCCCAAATTGTTCTCAATTATTAAGATGTAGTTTTGCCTGATTGTTCTTCACTTTTGATGAACATGAAATGTGCCCTTGTGAGCGTGATTAAACCCCATTTTTCTCCCTTAGGATTTATTGGTCTTGTTGGATTTACTCGGAGCTCCAAATCCAACATTTCCCAATTTTTTTCCAAACACGGCAAGATGGTTTAATAGACTTCAGGCAATTGGTAAGTACCTATGTCACTAGAAGATGAAGGGTGGCTTCTGCCTGCCGACAAGTACTACATTTTAAAATTCAAAACTAATTTGTTTTGCATGTGTGATTTAAACATGTTATATACTTTACTAGCTTTTTTTTTTCTTTGGCTTGGCCTAGTGATAAGCTTATTAGTCTTATTTATCTCTTTTAATTGGTCCAGTTTACTTTCCTGCACAAAACAATATTTTCAATGGAAATATAAAATATTGCATTTTACATTTGCATATCTTTAGGAATAATGTGCAAATATTTTCCCCCAAGTGCTACCCGATACACATAGAATGGATTTCTAAGGAAGTTTTCCTAGCAAAGTATGTAACTCATGATGATTACTATGTGCTAGTGACACCAAATGGTATTTGTTTTCATTTGTTTCCATCTTTAATAATCTATTTTCTTTCTTACCCAGTTATCATCTTTTCAATACAATCTATTTCTAGTAATTTTTTCAAAGAAGTATGAGATCAGGGAAGCAAGTAAAAAGATCTGTCCAGAGCACTTGGAAAAAGATTTAGAGTTAAATAGATAAGGGTGGGCTAGGATAGACTAGGCTGGGCCAGGCCAAGCAACACAGGTATCTATAGAACATAAAACAAACCCCTGAGGTATCAGGAAAAAGAGAAAATGAGATGAATCTTTATTGTAGAATCTAGATTATGAGGCTGGTTGTGAGGCAAGAACTTTGCAGTAGAAATTCCCCATGATACACACACTTTGTTGGACAAGACAGAGTAGTATTTTGAGCAGTGGGAAACACTGTGCCCTCTTAACTTATGCCTTTGACATGAATTAAGAATTTGCCCATATTCAGCTCTGAATTCATGAGGGAGAAACTTTGACCTGAGCTTCAGATGCTTGTCTTTGGCGAATTTCAATTCCTAGTTTAAAATAATGACTATTATGGCGTTATTAACATCAGACTCTTGGGCCTCATTCTTCTGCTGTGTTTTCCTGCACTTCATGGAAGCTTCCAGAAACTGAGCTGCAAGTTCCTTCAAGGGTTTTGTGCACTTTTCTTATTTATTTTTTATTGTTTGTGCCAGCATGAACAAAAAACTACAATTAATAGCTTGTAGTTTACAGCAATGTTGGCCCCTGCTTTTCCTCCTAATATTTGCACTTCAGATAATATCTCTAATGGGTGAGACAAAATTGTTTCCTATGATAAGAATTGTAGGTATCAATAAACAGTAATATTGTTTTGATGGTGGTTACAGCCTTCCAATGGTCCTAAGACTATTGCATATGCTTATTTACTAGCTATTCTGGTTTTCACCTTCAGATTTAGCAATTAAAAAACATTTACAGGCTGGGCATACAGTTTAGTGATAGAATGCTAGCCTAGTATGCATGAAACTCTGGATTCAAGCCCCAGCACAGCAACAAAACAAAGCAAGCACCACAGCTATCCTAATCTTGTAATCTTTTATCATCTTGTAGCATAGAAAACTTGGGTTATATGTAATGTGTGGTTTATATATTGCAAGATGACAAGAATGATGGAATGTAGGATTGTGATTTTCAAACCTTATTGTACACCTGAATCTCCTAAAGGGCTAAGATAACTGATTTCCCAGAGTTCTGACTTGGTAGGTCTGAATTGGGAACAAATAATTTGCCTCTCTAGCTAGTTCTCAGGTGGTGCCTCAGGCTATAGGTCAAGAACCTTACCTTGTAGGCTGTGGAGAAAGCTCAGTGGTCTAAGTGCCTGCCTGGCAAGTACAAGGATCGGGTTTGATCCCTGGTATAGCATGCTGTGTTGGCCACTGAACTGGATGTGGTGGTACATGCCTATAATCCCAGTGCTGGGAAGGCTGAAACAGGAGGATCACTATGAATCTGAGCTGCTCATCGAGACCATGTATCAAATAAATAAATATTAAAAAAAGAACCTTATTTTTGTACCATTAGGAGTGGGGGCATATACCTACAAGCCCAGCACTTGGGAGACTAAGGCATGAAGATTGTAGAGAGTTCGAGACCAGGCTGGGCTATAGTGAGCTCAAGGCCAGCCTGACCTGCATAGTGAGGCCTTGTTTCAAAAAGACAAAACAAACAAACCCTTACTTTGACAAGCACTGATGTAGGTCACAGTAGGTGACCCCTTTTTTCATAGGGTGGTCAGAAGGTCTACTCCATCTTATTCTGTCTGAGTATTCCCCATGTCTCCTGGTTACATGCTCCTGATGCAGGATCTGGGCCTGTAAGCATCCATAGCTACACTCCCCCTCCCCGCACTATTTCACATTTTTTGTCTCTCTATTATTCTGTTGAATTTCTAGCTCTGTAGAATTGTCACCATAAGGCAAGAGCCATGTATGTATCTTCTTTCTTCCTACTGCAAAATCTATATACCAACTTCAGTTCAGATGTTTACTGTCATGAGCATGGACATATTCCTGCATAATGTTTAAAACGTGATGTCCACATGTGCTAAGATTTCTTTTTAAATAGGTAGTATGCTGATAAGATAGTAAGATAAAAAATAGGTGTTCATTTACTGTCTAATTTTCATCTGCAGAGCAGGAACTCCATGAATTGGGTTTTCTCAAGGATCACTCTCTGGAGAGGAAATATTTCCAGAATTTTGGTTCTGGTGGCATTATTCAGGATGACCATATTCCATTTTTAAGAAAAGGTAATATGTTTGTATATATCTATACATGTTCATTTGCATTTTTAATTCATTGTATTTCATATTCATCTTGAAATTTCAAGACTATATATCACTTACTCACTTAAAAGTAGGCCACCATCCTTAGTTTAACCATACTTCATTCCCAACCCTTACTGAGCTGCCTGGTATCATCAGACAGCTTTCTTTAGCAGTGAAATTTTCAAGTCTCTAATTGTTGTATACATTCGAGAAACAAATTAAACATGAATAATAATTGATGCATTCTGAATTACTAAAACCATTGCTCCTTAAAGACTGACTGTACTAAATTAATATTCTTACCATTTGAAGATATCTGGAAATATTTTAAGTGATCTAAACATAGCTAGTAAAATTAATTGGAATGAGAGTCAGTCATTAAAAGGAAAGCATGTATGTTGTGGTATGATGAAGCCTGGACCAGTATGTGTCTGCTAATTGTGTGCCTGTGAGGGGAAAGCCAGATAGCTAAACTAAATTAAAGGAGATGGAAAAAGATTAGATACGCCCTCACCTGCTCTTTATTGATGCTAGGTATGATTCAGATTCAAAACAGAAAGCTATAACACCCCTTACTCTTGCAGCTGACAAGTGAAATGATGGAACCTGCTGTTGTTCATTGATATGAAGCAATAACAGGCCTCAAATTAACTGCTGCTTCTTTCCCTTCTCAAGGAATAGTGTCATTCCATCCTGTCCTTTATGTTAGACTCCTGGGAGCTGTTTTCATTTGGGCCTTTTTCCCTGATCTCACACATCCAGCTTCAGGTCGTAGGAGGTGTCTGAGTGTAACGCTGAGCTGCAGTACTGGATCTTCCTAATAGTCCCTATTCCTCTTGATTTATTACAGTTTACAAATGTGAGGAGCCATTAAATTGGAGTAACTGATAAATGAAACCATCATATCATCTCATGGTTACTATTTTCTCATGAAAATCATTCCAAATCTTTGAGGACACCTTTATGTTTTTCGTATATCTATTAAGCCCATATTGCACTGATCTCCTGCCATCTCTTTTGTAGAGTTAGACTGTATTCTTGTACTTCGTGTGATTCTGCTACACGAAGAAGTAATATCCTTGTACTGAGATGGTGGTAGATGTCGAAATCAACCCAAGGACTCTTTTTTTTTACAGCACAGGCACTGAACTCAGTACCTTGAGTTTGCCAGGCAGGCACTTATGCCATTGAGCTATCTCCCCTGCCCACCCAAGGTCTCTTGCCATAGCTTCCTTACTGGTCTATAGATTTTGTTCTTGTTCCTCTATTCTTTGTAGAGAGCTAATGGTCTTTTAAAAATATGAATCAAGCTATGGTACTTGCTCTTTAAAATTCCAATGGTTTGCCAACTTGTAGAATAAGATGAAAAGTCTTTTTCATGGCCTATCGTGTCCTCCCTTTCCTGCCTCTCTTCTCTTTTGGTATTACCTCCTCCTTCCTCTTCTAACTCTTGCTCTGGTCCCACTGTAGGGGCTGCCTTGCTGGCCTGCAAAGAGAACAAGTGCACTTTTACCCTAGGACCTTCTCAGTTGCTAATGCTGCTGCCTCATCCCTAGGTCTTCGCACGGTTTGTTTCCCTTTGTGTGTATGTCTCCATTTCAATGTTGGCCTTCCCTGACTTTACCTTTCTCTCAGCCCTATTGCCAGTCCCTCATCCTTCATTCCTTTGCCTTGTTTTGTTATTCTTAATTAGCTTTATCACATCTCCAGATTATGTTTTATATCTTTTCTTATTTGCTTCTTTCTTTATTAGAATATAAGCTCCCTATGGGCAGAGCTTCACTTTTAAACTAATGAAACATCAGTTCCTAGAATCACATCTGGTAGGCAGTAGGTGTTGTGTAATTATTTGCTGAGTTAATTATCATTTGGCTAATGAGTGAATGCCTTTAGAGAATAAGGTAAGATGCAAAGCAGTGCACAAGAGGTGATGAATGATCAAGCATCTTTATCTGGTATAGAGCTCCCTCTGTTTGCAGAAGATCACTTTCTCATTTGTACACTAGAACATGCACCAAATTACAAGTCAGTTCTTTCCTTTTAGGTGTTCCAATTCTGCATCTGATACCATCTCCCTTTCCTGAAGTCTGGCACACCATGGATGACAATGAAGAAAATTTGGACAAGACAACCATTGACAATCTAAACAAAATCATACAAGTGTTTGTGTTGGAATACCTTCACTTGTAATATTCTGATTTAATTCCTGGTAATCACTTCTAGATAGAATTCAAAAGTCAAAGCATCACTGAAAATAATCTGACTCCAGATAAATGTTGTGCAGAAACTTGTATAAATTTATTCTGTGTCTTTGAATATGTGATCAATGAATCATAGAATTCTATATTATGTTTTCACTTGCTCTTAATTGTAATCTAGAGATAAAAAGGGAACATGTAAAGAAAAGAAAAAATAAATATCTTTTAAAAACATTTAGATGAAAGACTACAAAATAAAATTAGATTCACTTACTTAATGTCATAGATTTTGAAGCAATGCTAAATATGTTGATGCTGTGCAATATGTACCCTTAATTTTATGATTTTTCATGTTTGGGAATCTATTATACAATAAAAAGATGGAGATGTACTTTGAAGGCTTTCAGTCCTCTTTGAGAAATCCTTGCACAGTTAATTTTATGGAAATTAAAATCAGAATTAAATGCTATGCTGTGAATTTTTTTCATATATATAAATGAAAAAGTATGTAATGCCTCATCCAAGTTTTATAGTTGTACAACTTTAGCATCTTACTGTAAAAATAGTCTAGTAAATAAAAAAATCATTAGAAAGTGGATGATAAGGGCTAACGAGATGGCTCTTTGGACAAAGAACCTGCTTAGGCAAGTGCAGGGACTGGGGCTCGATCCCTGGCACCACATGCATGCCAGCCCTGACCCTGGGTGCTCTGAGCCAGCCACTGAGACTGGATGTGGTGTTGCACGCCTGTAATCCCAGCACCGGGGAGGCTGAAAACAAGAGGATCACTACCAGTCCAAGCTGAGTAGTGAAACCTTACCAGATACATTAAAAGGAAGAAAAATAAAAAGAAAATGGAGAACAAGAAAAGTGTAATTGCACCATATTAACAGAATCATCATTGCCTCTCTCTTTTTCTTTTTAAATTAATTTTACTGAGAAACAAATAGCAATGAGATAATTTCAAAACAGGTTAGTAGGACAGTTACAATAATTAGTACACTGCATATTGTTGTCTTGCCTCTTTATTTTTCTCTTATTTTACTTTGTTTATTTTTGTAACAGGCTGTCTAAGCTCAGCCTGTGCTTTGAGCTCACTGTATAACCCAGGCTGACCTCGAACTTGCAGACGTTCTCCTTCCTCAAGTCTCTGGAGTGCTGGGATTACAGCCGTATGCCTCCATGCCCAACTATGTGTCTTCATTTTTATGTATTGATGTAATCAATTTGTCCTTACATTTTAACCTCCCCTTCCACTGTATAATTGCTATTTTGGTCTTGGGACTGGACAAAGATAGAAAACGGCCACTGACTGTGATGCCCAGAGTCAGTGTTCAGGTAACATAGCAGTACTAGTTATGAGAGTTCTTTGCAAATTGTGAGGAATCCATGTTTGGTTACTTAAAGCATTTTTTTTTTTCCTGGAAATTCATGGGCACTATGAATTCTCTTTAGTGGTAGGAAACAATTATCTCACATATAAATTTGACCAGCTGAACGATCACGGAATCGATCTTGTTCAATATGTGATGTTAGCTGGGGACACTATTGCATGTCTATTATCTGTACAGAGCAGACATTGAATTGAATTCTTACTGAATTATTTTGCTGAGGCTAGGTAAAGAGACAATAGATCAGGTGATTGGGGCCATGCCAGCTTTATATTTATGCATTCATTTTGTATTTTAGGGACAGGTCTACAACATTAAGGGTTTCACTACTAGATCGGACTCGTAGCGATCTGCCTGTTGACAGCCTCCCAAGAGCTGGGATTACAGGCGTGCGCCACCGCGCCCTGTGTCAACTGACATCTCAGTGAGCCCCGGTATTGGGGCCAGCACCAGAGGCATGAGGATCAACTCTTGGCCCCTGCAGCTGCTGGCAGGTGCTTTAATGCACTGAACTATTTGGCTGGCCCAATGCCAGCTTTAATTTTAGTGACAGTGGATGTCACGAGCAAGTAATTTGCTTGCTAAAACATACATCTGGATAAGAAAAGGTTAAATATCATTTATTTTTATGACCGTACCTAATTATATGCAAAAATATATTCAGAATTTTATATATACATATAAGACATTATTTATAATTTCATGTTGGCATATTTTACAAAATTAGATTTTTCTAGAACTTAACTTTTTTTTCAAAAAAAAGTCTTACTTATGTGTTTGGTACAGGGTCTCATTACACAGCTTGGACTCATATTGATCCTCCTGTCTCAGCCTCCCCAGCTCTGGAATCACAGGGGTGCACCGCCATGCCCAGTTTCAGTGGCTGGCATGGTATGCCCAGTTCTGGGGCCAAGATGGTATGCAGTACTGGGAATCAAACCCGGGTCCTTGCACTTGGCAGGCAGGCACTTATACCTCCAAGCTATCTCCCCAGCCCTCTGGGACTTTTTGGTTTTTACAAAACTTTCCTCTCCATATATATATATCTGGTACTGGGAATTGAACTCATGACTTTGCATTTCCCAGGCAGGCACTGTGACACTAAGCTACATCCCCAACCCCTGCAAAACGTTCTAAAGTTATATTGTACATACACAATACACAAGAGTATTTTTATCATAAGATGCTAAAGTTGTGTTTGGGTTTTTTTTTGTATTTTTTAGGGAAGAGTCTACAGGGTGTTCAGGGTCTCACTACTAGGTCAGACTCGTAGTGATCTGCATGTTTGCAGCTTTCCAAGAGCTGGGATTATAAGTGCTCACCCTGCACCCAGTCTCAATTGCTGGCTCAGTGTGCTCCGGGGCCAAGGCCAGCACAGCAGGCCCGGGGATCAGGACCCGGGGTTCAGACCCCAGGCCCCTGCACCTGCTTGCAACCACTTTAATCCACTTAGTTATTTGAGGGGCACCCAAATAGCTCAGTGGATTAAAGCGTAGGCTTAGGCATGTAGACCATGGTTCGATCCCCAGCATGCCAGTTGGCCTCCCCCCATGGGCATGCTGAGATAGCTCTTGACACTGGGCGTGGTGGCGCGAGCCTGTAATTGCAGCTCTTGGGAGGCTGAGCACAGGAGAATCACTATGAGTACATAGTGAGACACTGCAGACCCTTACTAAAATAAAAAGTTATACAAATATAAAATACACACACACACACACACACACATATTAGAAAATACACCAATATATGTGCCTTTGTAAGTTAATAACTCTTTATTTTTTTATTTTTGCAGTACCAGGAATTGAACTCAGGACCCTGAGCTTGCCAGGCAAGCACTTATTTTACTGAGCTATCTCCCTGGCCCTATAAGTTAGTAACTTTAATGCTTATTGAGCACTAACTCTGTGCCAATGGTGCTAGAGAGCTTTATATATTTTTATCAACTTTATCCTCATGTCAAACCTACAAGGTAGGTGGTATTATTAAGGTCATTTCATAATGCTTGGAGTGCTTAAATGTGTTCTTCAAGATTATATAACTAGAGAGTGGAACCAGTGGGATTTGTACTCTGACTGTCATGATTTGGGCCACTCCAAATTATTGCCTCTGTAAATGACATGCAGAATATTCTTAATGTCAAATGCAAAGCAATAGTGTGTCCTGAAAATTTTATTTAGGTCACCCTCTAAATCTGGGGAAGCGGTCTTGAATCCTTGTTGCCGTGATTTACCTGACAGTATTAGGCATCATTTCTGTGCAGAATTATTTCTCTGCTATAGCAAAGACTATTCTTGCATGAGCGTGGATACAACAGAGACCGATATGAGTGGTTCTGGGGCTAAAGAATCTAAGCCACAAAGCAGGATTAAAGGGAGCTGAGTTTTCATGATTAACTTTTTGGATGAGAGAAAATAAAAGGAGTTTGGGGAAAACACAAGTTCTTTTTAGCATCAGGAAAGAAATGGTTTATTTGATGACACTATGTGATAAATAGTTTAACTGATAGTAAACAGCATGAAAATAACTTTTAAAGGACCTTAAACATTAGCTGATGGTGCTGCATTTATACTTTGAAGCCAAAACGATAAGCCCCTTTTAAGGCAGAATTAATAGAGATCTGCCATAATCTGTTGAGTTGGCATTTGCGGAATTATTTTTTAGAGGAGACTGGAGGATGTGTTTAAATGGGATAAAGGGAAAAGTAAAATCATAAGCAGCTTAATCCAGCGAATGTTTCCTTGCTTTGAAATGGCACATCCTAAAATTCCATTCGCTAGAGTTCGTGTTAATACGAGAAAAGCAATCATGATGTCATAAAGGGAGGCATTTCAAGGTATTAACTCTGATATTAATCTCTGAAATACATTTTGTATAATTCATGCCAGTCAGAAATATTACTTTTTGAAAATTATAGCTGTAAAGGCAGTGCTCCATAAACATTATGTTTCATTTTGGAGCATTTTACAGCTCCTAAGAGAACAATTTGTATGTTTCGCCTATTACTGTCAACCCTGCAATATACAGGGCTATTTTTCTCCTTCTTCAAGAGAAGTGAGTTCAAAGGAAAATATTCATAAGGGAGTATTCATAATCTTGGCATCTCAAAAAAAATCACGAGCCTGTGATTGTAGCTTGAGGGCTGTGGCTGGAAGAGAAAAGACAGAGTCTTCAGAGATGGAGAAATGGTTTAGATAGTGAAGCAGCTGTCACAAGAACAAAGCAGCCCATGTTTCCATCTCTGACTCCAAATCCTCAAACAGTTTATTTCATGAAGCTTATTTCTTCCATCAAAGAAATACATTCATTATGGCGCTGCGGCAAAATCATGTGAAAAGTGAGCATTTGCTCCGTCAACTTGGCCCAGCTGGAGGTGATTATTTTGCATACAGAAGGGATGGACAAGACTCTAGACTTCATTTCTTTAGTACACAGATAGCCCTGCATGAAGCTTGGCTGCGGTCTCTTTTGCTGGACTGCATTTCTCAGTTCCTTTGCAAGACTAATCTGAGGAATGAAGGTGCGGAGATAAAGGAAGTACAAAGAAGATGAGGGAGACTGCGCAGAGCAGCGCCCGTAATTTAAGCAAAGCGAATGCAGGAAGTTAGATGCAGACTTCAATCTGCTATTCATGAAGATATTATGGGCTGTGCTTCAAAGCCAGCCGCCTACCCATCGGCTTTTGGCTTCAAAGATGAATGTCGGAAAGATTGAGGTTTCACTCCCAGTTTCAGGACCACTTTTCTAGGCAGCCTGAAACCCTGAAAGTAGTTATGAAGTGGTCTGACTTCCTCCCCTGCCTTGCCCCTTCGGTCTCTGATGTCTAAGGTACATATTTTTCAGCCTTCAAAGACTGTTTTGTTGCAGGAGGCAAAAGTCATTGCTGCGCTTCATGGAAGGGCTGAGGCGGAGAGCAGCGGTGGTTAGCGAGGGCGGCTGGGAGGGTGCTATCGAATCCCCCTCAAATCCTCCTACACGTCAGAATTACCCCCAGACTCCTGGCAAGACATCCAGCGAGACATCCTGGCAGGACGTAATTTATGACATTTTGAAGGGAGCTGGGATGAAAGGCCTGCCTGTGTCGCGGCCTGTCCCCCCGCCTGCGTGTGGTTGGTGCACCCCGCCGCGCTAGGCATCTTCTGCGGGGCTCACATTTCAAAGGCAACGCGTGGAACCTAGCCCACTCCCCTGACAGACGGTCAGACTTGCCAGGGGGAGGGTTCAGAGCTTTTCTTTGAGAACTGATATTAAGAGTCTACAGTTGCCAAGAAGACAGAGTAGTGTGGCTTAAAGCAAAAAGAGAATGCCCAAACTCAGAAAAAAGAGAAAAGCAACGTAAAAACAGACTAAAAAAAAAAAAAAAAAAAAACTGCTAAGAATACTGGAAACTTTATTTTCTTACAGTTACTTAGTACTGTGGAGTCCAGGACTTTCGTGACATTCATGGATTTGATATTTATGGCTTTCGGTTAGCAAAGAATGACGTGTACATGCTGTACGTGTGAAGAAATCTCTGTGGACAGGTGAATGAGCGCAGCCGGGGCTGGGCATCAATTCTGTGGTTCTGTCTCCCTGCTTGCACAAACACTGGGGTCCATTTCCTTCTGTAAATGAAATCCCCCAACCATACACCCTAGGCCAAGTGCTTTTGCTGGAAATGTAATTAAAGAAGCTTGGAAAAATGATGGTGGCAGAGAGTAGCTGGATAAGTGATTTTAATCCTTTATTGATAGAATTCAGAGTATGTAAAGATCACTTAAAATTTGCTTATTTTATTTTGTCTTTTTAATGGGGCAAGTTACATGCACCCATGATATTCCATCTTAATTTATGGTGGAGTTATTTTGTATCAAGCAATTTATTGTGACAATCCTTTTATAGATTTAACCATATCACTGTCTGTTAGTATTCTCATTTTTCAAAGAAATGAACACATCAATTAATTTATTTTCAGTTGATACTCAGAGTAGGTTCATGGAATTTAATTTCTGACACATGACTGGGCTAATTTCAGCATGACCGTTAAGAGGTATTGGAGATTTTCTAGTTTATTGGTTCTCGGCAGGGGTAGCACCACTCCAGCACTTAGAAGTGTGTGTATTTGTGTGTGCACGTGTGTAGTAGTATACTGTAGTGGATGCTTGATAGTTGTAAAAACACTGTGTTTCACGTTTGGTGGGGAGGGGCAAAAACAAAAGTGCAGGACCATTTCTGCAATAAAGAATTGTCCCAACCCAGTGTAAATTGTACCCTCATTGAGAAATACTGGCTGGTTTTCAAAATCCTGTATTTTAAGTACCAAGATACATAAAAGGTGGCTCATTTAGTGTTAAGGAACAAGATCAGGGTGAAAGGCAAGGTTACGGAACGGGGAAAAGGGAGAAAAATTATGAAGATATGCTACTTATGTGCACTAATCC
This sequence comes from Ctenomys sociabilis, assembly GCA_004027165.1. Taxonomy (NCBI): domain Eukaryota; kingdom Metazoa; phylum Chordata; class Mammalia; order Rodentia; family Ctenomyidae; genus Ctenomys; species Ctenomys sociabilis. Next base: position 30,459 of record PVKA01005007.1, on the reverse strand, counting down.
TCCCAAACAAACATAACTATCATGTGTTGCAAACATAGAGAAATAAAAAAGATTCCTTTGATTCCAAGTGATAATGATACTGATTCAAGTTTATTTCAGAAAAAAAAGAGTATTTAATTCATCTTTCTGGCCTTGGGTACAGCTGAATCCAGAACACCATCTCTCCTTATCCATCTGTTCTGTCTTCTTCTGAGCAGGCTCTAAACCTATTTAAACACTTCCTCTTGGGTGTAAAATGGATGCCCAGCTTCATAACTCATGACTCTAGTTCCAGTGAAAATGCCTGTCCTCTGTGCAACAGAACCCTAGGCCTGATTGACACCAGCCCTGGTGGGTTCTGGGACATTTGGTGATCCAGCCTCTGAGCTTAGATTGACTTTGGCTTGGGACTCATCCCCACCCCTATAGCTGGGGGAAGGGTCTTTCCCTCAAAACTATGGATTGGAAGGTGCTGCGAGGGGGGGGGGGGGTTCCCATAGAGAAGTCTAGAGAAAGGATTCTGTACATACAAGAGCTGAATATTTCCACTACAGTAGGCCAGGGGAGTTGGGCGAGTTGTGCAAATCCTCAAGCATAGTATCATAGTGCCTTTTTATTATCCTACAAACTATGTGGTGTTTCTCTTAGAATCCTTCATAAAAGCTTAGAAAACATAGAGTCAAAGTCTTGGAAGAAGACCATAGCATTTGTAAAGCACACTGTTTACCAGGCTTTAAATGCTTGGATTAGACGCTCCTAAATTCAGCAACTCACACTTCATTCCTGCAGTGAAATGACATTGTTAGAAGAAAGCAGAGTTGTTTCAACTACATTCAGAATTTTTCTTCAAGATTGTTATATTTCTCTCCCAAACATATTTTCAAGTTGAAGGATCTTAGAAAGTTTCATTCAAGCAAAGAAGGCTAAAATTTTAACATTTCATCTGAAGAGAAGGCAGAGATTACAGAATGTGAGAAACTAAGAAACATGTAGGACACTGAGGAACTGACCAGCAAAGGTACATTTCTGTGCAATCAGAGTTGGCAGTCATGAGTGGGATCTTGTCTAAACACTGCCTGAGCCTGGGCAGACTGTAGCTTATGAAGATGAGGTTGCCTGAAGAGAAAAGAGCATGATTACTCACTATGAATGTTTCAGTTCTACAGTTCTTTTCTTTTCTTTTCTTTTTCTTTTTTTTTTTTTTGTGGAACTGGGGCTTGAACTCAGGCCCTTGTGCTTGCCAAGCAAGTGCTTGTTCTATTGAGCCATCTCCCTGGCCCTTACAGTTCTTTTCAAAATCAGAATTGAAACACTCAGTTACTTATACCACAAGATATGCCTTTTATACTACTCCACAGAGGCTCTTCAATTTCACCAGGGTGGTGGCGATGGTGGTGGTAGTGGTGTCAGGTCATAGGTCACTCCTGTGGGCCATTTTTGCATTACCACATAGGTGGAATCTGAACTGAAAGTATTGTTCAAGAATTGGGGCCATGAGAATAAAATGCAAGTGTTTTGGAGCCAAATCAAGCTTTAGAAACAACTGATAGTCTGATTTTTTCATCCCCAACTGTAGACTTTCCTTGGTGGCAGCACTGTAGTTAGGGTCCCTCTCTACGTTCTCATAAACTTTTCCAGTAGTGGAAAGTGCTTCAATAGTTTTCAAGCTTTGTGCTTCAAGAAGTAGAACTTGCCCCCCCCCCCCCAAGGAAATCTCATATAGAAATCCCAAACACAAAGGCAGAGCTATCTGTTCAAAGCAAGGAGAGAACCTTAAATGTTTGGCTAAGCCTTGCGGGAACCTCTAAGGCCCTCACCCCACCAATCTCACATGGTCTTCTCAGCACCCCATGTAACCCAAGATTCTTCAGGACACAGTTTGGAACTTTGATTCAGTTCCAGTCTCAAATTATTCAGTTATCTGACTACTTTTCTAGCTATACTCACTCCCATTTTATCCAAGCCCACAGCTCCAAAATCATTTGCAGGAGCTGGGGAGATGGCTCAGTGGAATAAGTGCTTCCCTGGCAAGCGCAAGGGCCTGAGTCCAAAATCATCTGCAGATGAAGTCTAGATTTGTAGGTCTGTCCCAGTCCCTCTGACTCCAGCCATCTCTATTGGTGTGTGCCAAAGGCGTCAGAAATGAAGCGAAGCTGGATGCAAGGCTCCATGCGTTCTTTCAGGTCTTGTGCTTTCCATCTCAGTAAACAGAAGTCTATTGGCCCAGTACTGACTGTTTTCTCTCAGTTGAGAACATTAGCAAATCCTGTTGGCTTCTTTGTATTATATTCTGCATTTTTCCACTTTGACACATAGCTCCCTCTCTGGGCCAAGTCGCTGTCATTTCTCCTGTCTTCCCTGCTCCCTCATCTCCTCTCCACACAAGTTCAAGACTAAGTGTTTTAAGTTACAATCAAGTCATAATACTGCTCTGCTCAAGACTCCCAATGGATCCTCATTTCTCCAGAACAGGATTCAGTGACAGAAGCATGGCTGACAGGGCCCCCACATGATCAACCCACTTTCTGACCTTTCAGATCCCTTTTTCTACCATGTACTTCCTCATTAAACTCATCCTGGTCATACTGATCTCCTGGATTTTCCTAAACAAGCTGAGTATGCTCCTGGCCCAACATCTTTATTATCTCCTTTTCTTTGGTCTAGCATGCTTTCCCCTAGTTATTGCCATGGCTTTTGGCCACATCTCCTTTGGGTCTCTGTTCAACTGGTATTTGATTTGTGTGCCCCTCCCTAGCCTCCTTCATCGTAGTCATAGACCTAGGGAGCTTTGGGACAGTTTACTTTGTGAAGCTACCACCTCCCCTTCATCTACTAATGCTACCAGTTTCTGTCTTTTGTTTGTGTAAGAGCTGTAGTATGAACTCAGGAATGTCTTCCATTGCACCTACTTTGGTGAAAGTTGAATGTCTTTGGTTTGGCCAGGTTTGGTCCAACTGGATCTAGGAAGACTCTGGCTTTTCCAGTGTCTGTCTAGACAGGCCCAGAGACATCACCTGAAAAAGCATAGCAGTTAATGCCCTGTGGAGTAGACTTAAATAAATGAGATGTGGGATGTGGGATAGAGGAAGAGACCAAATCTAATTGCTTATCCTTCCTCTCTACAGTGGACTGTGGGAGATGTAGTGGTTTCATATGAATAACTCTGGAAGAGACAGAGAGAGGAACCAGTTGTTGTTGCTGCAAAATTTTCTGCCTTGTCAACCCACCCACTGTATGTGATTTTCTTCCCTTCTGTCTCACTTCCTGCTTCACTTTTACTTCCCTGAAGTTGTGCCCTCTCCCATAAAGTATTAGGCATGAATGTCTGCCTCAGGCTCCGGTTCCTAGGGAACCCAGTCCTGTGTTATTCACTCTCCATTCTCTCTCTTTTAGAATAATACTTACAACTATTATCTGTTTGTTTATTGTGAGGTCTCTCCCTCTCTCCCCTAGAACACAACACCCCCCTTCACACATACAAGAAACCCTTTTTTGTTGATGGTACTAGGGATCAAACTCAGGACTTGCACTTGAGAGGCAAACACTTATTCCGCTGACCTATCTCCCCAGCCCTCACACACACATTAAAAAAAAAAAAAAGCAAAGCTTTGTTTCATTTACTACTAAAACTTTGATCATCAGTACAGTACTTGGCACATAGTAGAAGCATATTAAATGTTTGCCAAAGGAATTTCACACACAAGGAAAGTAGTTTTTTCTAGTCCTGAACTTTGGTCAAAATGATCTAGTTGTAAGTCATGTAGTCAGTATAGATGAGGCTCTGGCCTCATCTCTGCAATTGCCCGGGCATTCCAGCTTTTCATCTACCTTTGATGTTGTTCCTGATCCTCACCTGGAGTGAGTGAATCAGTGAGTGATACAACTCAGCCTTCCTTAGGCTCCATGCAATAGAGATATCCTATATGTATCTATCAGGTTTCATCACTGTGCTGCCTGAATTTCACTGCTCTAACATTTAATTAGAACTCTGTGTTGTGGCCTACAAGTTCCATTCAGAACTCAGTGTTACACAACTCTGTCCCTCTCTCTCAGCGGAAGCTCCACCATCCTCTTATTTGGTCCCTTGAATTTGCCATGGGGAGATTTCTCAACATTTTTTCCTCCGTACTGGATTGTCCTCTACTTCCATTCCAGTCTCTTTCTTGCCTTCTCACATAGGACTTTCTTCACATCCCCTTACTGTGAGTAGGTCTTTCCCTCTATGTTTCTCTCAGCCCCTGGCCCATTTCCTTCACTATATTTATTACAATTTGCCCTTTCATTATTTGTGATTATTAGTGGAGATTGGCTCCATTATCAAATTGGCCTCTTATTGGGTCTTCTAGATTCTTCCCTTTTGGTGTGTACTTAATATAGTAGAAAGAGTGATTTTTTTTTTTTTTAAAGAGTAAGTCAAATGCATCACTCAGACTCTTGAAATATTTATTTTCTCAGAATAAGTGCCAGTGTCTTCACATGGCCACTTGGCCCTGTGTAATCTGTCCTCCAGCACCACTCTGACTTCTTCTCTGAGCAGCATTGCCCATTGCCCACTCTGAGGTAGCTACAGTGGCCTTCCTGCTGTTTCTTCATTAAAGAACCCAGGCCTCAACCCAACACAGGAATTTTGCACAACCTCATTCTTTTGCCCAGAATAGCTCCCCAAAGATAACCTCACGACTAAGCTTTTCTCTTCTTTCAATCCCTGTTGAGCTCTAATTTTATAATGAAATCTTCTTTGATCTATTTAAAATTTTAATCTTGATCTTTCAATATTCTACTCACAGTTCACTTTATTTAATATTTTTTCTTTTCGTTTGTATTTAGTACAGTCACTATGCAGGTTGGACTCATGATGATCCTCCTGTTTTCAGCCTCCCAAGTGCTGGGATTATAGCTGTGCACCACCACACCCAGTCTCAATTGCCTTCTCAGTGTGCCCCAGGGGCAGGACCAGCAGGGTACACCAGGGATTGAACCTGGGTCCTTAATCTGCTGAACTACATGGCTGGTACTTTTTAAATATTTTCCTTTATGTTGCCTGCCTTCTTGTTTCAAGATGCAAGCATCCCCAGTGTGGGTATCTTTCTTTTGTTCATCTGAGCAGTGGCTGACATATAGCAGGTTTGCGACGTGAATAAATGAATAGAGTGGAATTAGACGCAGTCTTACGAGGGGGCCCAGGAGAAAGGCAGACAGTGGAGCACAGACTTTAAGAGCACAGGAGTTTAAGTTGTGGTCATTTGTGGTTGAGCATTAGAGAGATTCTAAGTTGTAATCACAGCTGGCACTGTAGGCCGGAATGGCCACTTCCATGGTCCTCTGGGGTCTGGTTCATTCTCATCGATAACAAGGCAATGCCATAAAAACAAAAATCAGTTATCCTGCTAGCTGTGTTTCACGACCAGTAACGCTTCTTCCTCATCCTTTTTCTGTTGCCCTGGCTGTCAGGAGACAGCATCATATTTCATGATGCAAAGGTAAATGGATACTTGATTATGTTTTTTTCTTCCTCATGCAGACATAAAAAAATTTCAGGGGCAAATGCTTTATTTCTAGCCCGGGTAAGAAATGGTGCTGTAGCGAGTGAGCCAAAAGGGAGAATTTTTGTAGTAAACCTTGCAGCCATACATGCTTGGAGTGTACACTGACTGTCGAGTTCTTATGATCTTTGCATTGTCTCAGCACTTCTATCATGGCCTGTAGGTCAAGGCACAGTGGCAGAAAAGTGAAGAGCAGATATCGGTGAAGAGCATCATGGATTGTTTCAGGACCACAACCTGCAGGAAAGCACCAGCCCTGTCTCATCTTCCTACTGTAGGTCTCGGGCCCCAGACTTCATGTTTGGTAACCGTCTCTGGCTGAGTGCTTCAGGCAGTAGCTTTACCTCATGCATGTGGTCACTGTTGTGATTAAGAGTGTCTCCTTCCACCCTAGAGAGTGCTAGGAGGAAAGCGAGCTGTATATAGTGCTCTGCTCGTCTGGTGATCTGGACACCTTCCTGTTGCTTCTCTGTCACCCACCTCTCTGATTTTCCCCATTCCTTTTGGCAATGGTGAACACTTGACTGTGTGGAAGTTCATGCAAGAAGTTCAAAGGGTCACCCAGTACAGTTCCAAGTATGCAATCTGGCTACTGAGTAACAAGGTGGACTCAGAAGTTTCCAGTTACCGGCAGTAGAGAAGTGGTGCTAAATGAGAAGGAAGATCCAGCCCACTCTCTGGAGCCAGGAACCACACCAGTTGGAAGATGGTGCAGAGGAACTTCGTGTCTTATGTAGTGAAGTTTGTAGGGCTTCTTGTTAGTTATGAGAGCAAATCGTGTTCTCTCTCGGGGCCTCTGTGTCTTTATCTGCAAACTACATGGATTAAACCTAATGCGCTATGGGATCCTTTTGAGATCTAAAATCCTATGGAGTTACACAGGGTGTTTGTCTAAGGGCTTCCCCTTTCCAGCTAGAACTACATTCAAATCTCGACTCTATGATGTATAACATGTACATTTTGAACCCGTTATTTGGTACTTCATTTTTCTGATGTGTAAAATGGAGATTATGTTCATTTACAGGCTTTTAATAACCATTAAATGAAATAATAGCAAAGAAAATGCTTGTGAGTTTGCCTGTAAGCTCATGACTGGTGAACAACGGTGGCTGCTATGACCCTGTTTCTGATGAGTGTGTGATTACTTTCAAGGCATATGTGATTACTTTCAAGGCATATCTTCTCATGCATGGCTGGCAACTGTGGGTTCAATTGAGTGCAGTCATCTTTACCAATGAGGAGAGGAAAGCTTAGAAAAGTCACGTGATTGCCCTTTGGTCACAGAGGTAGCCAGTGACAGGGCCAGAGTCTTGCCAGATGCCATGGGGTGGGACACAGGAAGTGCATCAGTCAGACTTCTAATGAAGAAGTAGAGTTGTGGCCACTCTTTTTAACCTTGGCTATTTATATAAGAAAATTTTCTAGAGCTTGTACAAAAGGGCAGGTAGCTGTAAACATCTGATAGATTTATGGGGGTGGGGAGAGACAAAAAAAAAACCCAAAAAACAACACTTTCTTCTTCTTAGAAGTAACTATTTGTTCTCACTGTCCTGCTGTGTGACATCGGGTCAGATTCTGCTACTGCAGCAGGAGGTCTGATGGCTTCTCACCAGGTGCTCCAGTCATGGTTCTTATGTCTGAATCTCAGCTGTCCACCTCTGGTCTTCAGTGCTCACCTATCACTATGTGTTTCATGGTCCCTGTTCTCTTTGAAAATGTCACTGAAATTCTTTTCTTATTAAAAAAAAAACTCCTTTGCTTTAAAGCATAACATAATTCATGCTTATTTCAGAAAAGCTGAAAAAATAAAGAAAACAATCTTAGAGATGACCATTATTAACACTTTCTATATTTCATTTTATGCATATATATCTTAATGATTATCCTAATCATGTTTCCTCATATAACTTGCTTTTAAAAAGTTCATTTTAGTATGAATGTTTCTTCAGGTTATTAAAATGATTTGAAAACACAGCTTTAAAAATATACTTTAGTGTATATTAATTTTATGAAATACTGAGCGTCATTGTGGCATTTTTATGCATGTATATAAAATATATTGAACCTGTCCATGTCCCACCCTCCCTTGTACCCCCACAAACATAGCTTTTAATGGCTGTTTGGTAACCCATTGTATGAATGTGTCAAAATTTAACCCATTTTCCAATGTTGACCACTGTTTCCAGTATTTCACTTTTATAAATAATACTTAAAAAGCTTTGCATATAAACTTCTGTCTGTCCATGCCTTTGATTATTTCCCTGTTTTTTATTTTTACTTTATTATTATTATTTTATTATTATTTCCTTGTTAACAGCGTTTCAGGTGTAAGAGGCAACAGGATGGCTCTTTTCAAGGATGAATCCATGTTGAAGTCACTAAGCCTCGGGAGGGACGCCGTGTGCAGGGGGCCTCAGGCTGCCAGTAGGTGTCATCTTTGCATCATGCTTTATCCTCATGGTTCCTTACCTGTTTTTCTCAAGCTCATTTTAGAATATATTTGTGATTCAACAGAGTTCAGCTCCAAATGTTAATGTCTAATAGAAGCAACAGAAATCTGCACTTATTTTGCTGGTTAATTTGCCTTCTCCGTTAGGTGGAGTTTTGTGCAGCTCAGCAGCATGTTTTCTGCTGACCTTATTTCTAAGAAAAAGCAGTCATTCTGGACTCTGGCAAGAATCCATCCTTTCAGGCTCTCTAGGAAAAACACACACGTTAAAAAGAACTCCTGCTTATTTTTTAAAAAATCGTCCAGCAACTAAAAGCTCCTGTTTTGTTTGAGACAGTCTCCCTGTGTGTCCACTTGAATTTGTGATCCTCCCTCAGTCTGCCAAGGGCTGGGGTTGAGGGCTTTTGTCACCACATCAGGCTTCATCACTGTTTTAAGAGAGAGTTATCATCAATGGTCTTTTTTCGATAAGTAAACAGACTCAGAGACGCTACCTGGTCAAGGTGCTACAACTACTTCGGGACTGAAGGCAGTGTCTAGACCCGATACATCTATTTTTGGAGCCTGTGTTTTACCAGTTTTCCTGTTTATTCAAAATGCAAGCTGTAAGGCCCTGTCCTGAACATGTGAGCTTGAGGCCTTACAATTTGCATTCACACCTCCTGTTGGGGAGATGTGTGTGTGTGTGTGTGTGTGTGTGTGTGTGTACGTACTAAGTGCACAGACTGGTTTTGTCTGTTTTGGGATGTAACCAACCAGAAGTCATGATTGGAGAGTTTGGGTTGACCTTGAGTGGTCTGTCTTCAGTCACACTTGTCCTTTCTCCATTTTATGGCAGCAATAAAGAAGTCAGGAAATACTTGAAAACTGTCTTTGGAGACATCAGGTGATGTTCTGAAGCCAGGAGCTTTGCTGCTGGGTGACTACGCTCCTTTCCCTTGCTGGAGAGGCACCTGGCGCTCTTTATTCTTTAGCAGAGTAGCAATGTGGTGGAGGGGCTGGGCCTGCACTTCAGGGGTAGACAAACTCGAATGGAATTCTAGCTTTGCTGTCTGTCATCTCTCCGGTCATGGGTACTTAAGTTCTGGCTCAAAATCTTCACCTAAAAAATGGTGCAATTATTTCATAGGGCTGTGATGAATATGTAAGATGCTAACAGTGAATATATATCTAGCATCTGTCTCAAATAGCTATTTAGGAAATTACAGAAAAATAACTATTTGGTTAAAGAACAGGGAAAATGTAATTTTAAGATTAATAAATATGTTTTCCCCTAGATATTTAAGAGCTGCTTTATTGAGGCTTAGTTATATAATACCATGAAGTCTGCCCATTGCAAGTGTACAGTTGGAGGATTTCTAGCATAATTATTGAGTTGCACAACCACTAGCTCCCCCTAGCTTTAATACAATCACATGGTCACAAAGGATTTTAAATTCATCCCTATTTGTGGTCAGTCATCAGATCCTCCCAACTGGAAAACTAGATCTGTTTTGATGTTCCATTTCTGGACATATCATATAAATCACATAATAAAACACGCACTCTTAAAATGGTTGACTTCTTTAAAAAATTAATTAAATTTATGTATTTGGTATAGGGTCTCTACCTCGCTTGGCCTCGGAGTGATCCTCCTGTCTCAGCCTCCCTAGCACTGGGGTTACAGACATGCCAGCATGACACACCCAGGGTTTGGGGCTGACACAGCATATGGCACTGGGGATTGAATTCCGGCCTTTGTGCTTGCCACGCAGGCACTTGGATTGTTGAGCTGTTTCCCCAGTGGCTGGCTTCTTTGCTAAACAATGTTTTGAGGCTTATAATATTATAGTATATAATAGTAGTTCTTTCCTTTTTATTGTTGAATAATATTCCACTGTATGGGTTTACTATTTATATTTGTCTGTTCGTTCATTGATGAACCTTGAATTGTGTGTAGCTTTTGCACGTTATCAACACTCAGTTCAAATTTTTGCCTGGGCATATGTTTTTCGTTCTCTTGGGCTACACTATTAACAGCCCTAAGATATATGTCTAAGAGAATTACTGAGTAGTATAGTAAATACTTGGAATTTTTTTTTTTTTTTTTTGAAAAACGACCACACTGTTTCCAAAGCAGTCAAATATCTTAGTTACTTTTATCTCATTGCTGAGACAAAATACCTGACACCCAAAGTTGAGGAAGGGAAGGCTCGTTCAGCTCCCAGTCAGTGGAGGTTTCAGTCCATGATCAGAGGGCCCGTAGTCCAGGCTGGCAGGGGCTGGGGAGATGGCTCAGTGGAATAAGCGCTTCCCTGGCAAGCGCAAGGGCCTGAGTTCAATCCCCGGTTCCGCCAAAAAAAAAAAAAAAAAAAAAAAACAAGAAAGCAAAAAAGGGGGGCAGCGCGAGTCCCTCTTCCTCCTTTATGCTGTGAGCAGATTGCCCGGAGGCTGGGGGCGACAGCCGCACTCCCTGGCGCCCTCCTCTTGCACAGGCTCAGGCTGTTTACCAAGTGAGTGCCCTGGCGCCCTGCTGAGTCACTTAGTTAGCTTTTTCAAATTGACACAATGAATCAATCATATGACTTCCTAGAGAATAAACAGCTGCCCTAGGGCGTGTCCTTTACACCCTAGGATGGAGAATTGCTCAGCGAAGCTTCTAAACTTTTCAAGCTGACACCTGTCAACCAATACACTGCATCATCTTAAATTCCCATCAGCAGTATACAAGGGCTCCAGCTGACCCTCATTGGTGCTAAATTTTTACAGTCTTTCTTTTTGATGGTAGCCAACTTATAGGTGAGAAATAGGATCTCACTGTGATGATGACTGAAATTTTACTAGTGACTAACAGTGTTGAGTACCTTCAAGTGCTTTTCTCTGAAACATGTCTATTTAGTTCTTGTGCACACTTTTTGATTATGCTGTATTTGTATTTATTATTGAGTTATATAAGCACCTTATTATTATAAGTATATACACTAAAACTGAGAAGTCATTTCATCTTATTGACCACATCCTTTGAAGCAAAAAATGTTTCTAAAGTGAAGTTCATTTTCGTTTGCAATTTTAGTACTTATACCTAGTGCCAAATTTCAAATCATGAAAATTTACCCCTCTTTTTTTTTTCTAAGAGTTTTACTATTTCAGCTCTATTAAGCCTGCAATGAATTAATTCTTGCATGCAGTGTGAGTTTGGAGGCTTAGCTTCACATTTTTAGGCAAATATTTAATTGTCTAATACTATTTGTTTTCTTTTTTATTTTATAGAAAAAAGGTAAAACAGAATCTTGTAACACAATAATAGGAAAATAACAAAAGTAATAGATTTTCCAATCGATATTAGCATTCCTAGTAAACTAGGAAGATTTATTTCCTAGTCAGTGAATGGAGGGATATTAATAGTGTAGCTAACTTGTGTTTTTCTCCCTTTTTCCTTCCTTTCCCCTCTCCCTATTGTAGTTCCTTTTTCCTTTGAAGCAGTTTTTTTTTTTCCCATTTTGACAATACCTATGGTACATTTTAGATATATAATTTTATTTTCTGTTCTAGTAAAGATTATTTACATTGTGAGTTAATGTGTTAGGTGTATTCCTCACCTGCCACCATTTTGCCACAATCTAAACAATGTTATCAACTCAAGCACCTTATGAAATAAAAAAAAAAAATTCTGCCATAATGTGGCACATAGGTCCCTGAAAACCTTGCATTCCATGTGAGTTAAACATTAAAATAATAGGCTTTATGAGAAAGACTGCTTAGCAGCACAGCCCTCAACACTTAGTTTCCTTTTAAAGCACAACAACCATAAGAACAGTAACTGGCCCCAGGGAAGATAAGCTGGACCTTCCAGATGGGGTGTCACAAGAAATATAAAGATGTATGGTTTTGAAAAGAGGATGGAAATATTGGCAACCTTTTCACGAAAGCGGGCTGGCTCCAGGGGTCTGCGGCTGCAGTAATGGTGGGCTTGGGTGGCAGTATAACTTTCTGCAGACCAAGAACCACAGAAGCCTGGGGGACCCTTCTCAGTGGAGAGGACCGTCAAAAAGAGTTTGTTTGAAATGCCATAAAATATAGCGTGGCCAATACCACAACAGAGCTGAGGGATTTTTCTTTTTATTGAAGGTTATAATTTTACTTCTACGATTCTAAGTCCCTTTTCCCTAGAAAAAATTCCCACATAAGCCAACAAAGCTAACCCACGTTGAGAAAAATTATCTGACTCTTAGTACTAAGGCAAAAGGAGGACAGGGTATTTTTTTGATATCACAGTGGAGCAATCAGCCAGCAATTATGTAATTATCTAGAGGAATGCACTTTCATTTAACTTGCTCCTCACTTGATCAAAAGCACAGATTGTGGGAAGTGACGTGTTAATTTGTAGGCATTTACCCAGTGGAGAAGAAAATGAGAACTCACAAAGTTACGGTTTTATCGTCTTTATGTAGGTCATTAATGAATTTATATCTAATTTAGTGATTTTCTTGTGTATCATTCTTTTTGAAAATGTTTATAATACCTCGTTTCTCCAATACTTTCAGAACCAGCTTCATCATTGACAAGTTGTCTTTTGAGCACGTGTTCATTCTATATTTTCTGAGTCACGTTTTAAAAAGTTTTGAACATTATACAGTACTTTGATTTACTGAAGTCTCAGAAAAAGTGTTGGGTCTTTGAAACTTATTTAGGCTTGGTTTATACGACATGTGATCAGTCGTCAGCAATGCTTTCATATGTGTATTTGATTATTGGCAGCAGAGTTTTATATAAGTGGAATATCCTTTATTTGAAATGCTTGGGACCATATGTTATTTTTTTCAGATTTTGTAATATTTGCGTATACATACTGAGGTGTCTTTGGGCTCTAAGTCTAAACATGAAATTCATTTGTTTCCTATAAAGTGTGTACACACAAACTGATGGTAATTAAAAATGTTTTAAATAATTTCCCTTTTTAAAAAAGTTCCATTATGTTTAATTTTCCACTGAGGCATGTTTCAGATTTTGGAGCATTTCAGATTTTGGATGTTTGCAGTAGGGATGTTCAGTCTGCATTGTTTATATCAAGCTTGCTTTTTGTATATTTCAAGGTTTCCTTTTTATCATTAGTCCATGTTTGCAGGACAGGATATTTACATTCATCTGAAGGAGTAGGTACATACACTTAATGTATCTTGAAAGTTTGAGGCCATCCTGAGCTACACAGTGAGTTCAAGGCCTGGATTATGCAGTAGAAACAAAGAAGCAAACAAACACAGCCCCTTCTTTTTCTTTGCCTTTCTATGATTTCAGTACAGTACATTTAACTTTGGGTTTTCTTTAATGAATTTAAATGATACTAATGCATTTAATTTTTAATGATTTATTTGCTAAGCATGTTTTTATGAATTTAATTTACTCGATCCACAATTTGTTAGAAATGTGGAATCTCAGGTCTTATCCCAGGCTACTAAATTAGTTTTTTTTCTTTTTTTTTTTTTTTGTCTTTTTGAGACAGGGTCTCACTGTGCAGTTCAGGCTGGCCTTAAGCTCACTTTGTAGCTCAGGCTGCTCTCGAACTCACAGCAATCCCCCTGCCTCAGCCTCCCGAGTGCTAGGATTACAGGCATGTGCCACCACACCCGGCTCAGGATACTAAATTAGTATCTTCGCCTAAGCAATACATCTAGTAGATTCTATGAACATTAAATTTTGACAAGTACTGTCAACTGTTCTTATGCTGGCTTCCGTATTTCTTCATCTTTTGTATTTTATAACACTCTTTGCTGTGATTCATTATGTATGCATTCTTTAGATTTTTCAGCACATGACTGTTCTCACTAGCTTGTGTTTAATCTGGTGTGCTCATGTTTAACCATGAATCTCCGATTTAGATTATACTTTTAATTTTTAAAATTAAAGTTTTGATTTCTAAGCCTGCCTGAACTATTTTTTTACTTTATCATAATTTCAAACTTGTACATTCCACAAGCATCTTCAAATAATTTATACTTTCTGTCTGATAACTCTAACACCTATATCGCTTTTAGATATGATTAAAGTTTTATAGTTTTATTCATTAATTCTCAGTCATACTGGTTTTTTGGTCATATTGTTTTCCTCACTTTGCTTTAATTTCATTTTAAAATGATTTTCAAGTGTGAGCTCATGTTCCTCTGGAAATTCTTTGAAGACTAGATCACACTGAATTCTTTCGGAGTGAATTTATATTCCGTTCTTCTATGTGATACATGGCATTCCCAACCTGGGACTACTATAAACTGAATTTTCAACATGGAGTTTTTCCCCCCAGCCATATGTATACTATAAATTCCAGTCCCAGACTCAATGGGTGAATAGTTTGTGAACATAAATTTTCAGAGGATATGCTTTTTTCTTTTTCACTAAGAGTCAAGTTTCTTTACTGTTTATCTCTGTGGGGCTATTGTTTTTTTCTTTCTTCAAGCATATTTTCTTGTGGGGTCCAGGTCTTATCAGAAGTTCCTCATCTGGCATCTCACCTTCCTCAGGACATCAGCTTTGTTGTTTATGACCCACTGAAACCCAAGCTCTAGGCTACCAGAGATCAGTTTGTTCTTGAGGGCAGCTGTCAGCTTTACTGTTAAGTTATTTTACTGCATTTTTATTTTAAATAACTTTTGACTATGAATGATTTTTGCTACTCTCTTGCCTGCTCAGCTGCTAAGCATTATTAAGTATCTTTTATGAGAAAAGTTTTCCATAATGCTTAGGTGATTATATTGCCATCAAAGAAGTTTTGGAGAGTTTTTTTTTAAAAATAATTTTAACAATCAAAAGAAAAGGAATGTGATTATAGACTTGAATCCTTTTTGAAATTTTTCTTTTTAAAGACTTGACTTTATAAAGGGACTTTAATTTCTTTCTATGAGTCTCATAGTGAGTGTAAATTTATGTATAGGATATATAGCATGTTATCACTGGAATGTTTTTGTGATGTTAATTTTGCTTTCTCCAGAACAGTTGAGATTTTGGGGTAATGTGAATTGACTCATTTTTAGTGGAAAATAGAACAAGTAGTGAATTTGCATAGGAAGGTAGGGTAGATGTAGGTTAAGGAGTGCTGTTGGGGTAGACTTAATTGATGGATTCCTAAGGCCTATGTTAGAGACTTCTCAGCGGGGGAAAAACTGTCACTATTCAGGGGACAAAATTGTCACTATTCAAAGTAGCATTTGCTATTAATAGAGATGCTTTATTCCTTTGTCTCTCTCATGATGTTCTCCACTCTGGTAGAGGAGCCAGAATGATTTATAGTATTTCATCCTTTAAACACAATAATGAACAATTGAGGCTATTAAGGATGGAATGACTCATTGTTTTGTGCTTTCTCTCCTTTACCTGACTCACCAAGTAAGAAAGATTTCATGGAAAAAACTAAGATCGTTGAAGAGGAAAGTTGATGCCATTTCTCTGACCAGGTGAAATGGGACAATCTTTATTATTGGTACTATAGGAGAGGCAAATCTCACTGGAATTTGATTATCTTGCCTGAAATCTTGTTTCAGGCACCTGATTCTTGTAAGCTCTTTGAGCAGTTCCTTGTCATAGTGACAATACAGTGAGGGCAGTTGTTACACAATTGCTTGTAGCTGGGAAATAAGGGTGAGAAAATATCCGTGAGGCACTTATCCAGCATTCAATGATGAGAGTTATGATGGAGACTTCTATAATTCATGCACATCAACTGTCATCCTGTAAGTCCCTAGTTAATGGTCTCATTGGTTTCAAAGAGAAGACCCATCCCAAATCCAAAAGGACAGATACACAGACATTTACATAGGGTTTGTGTCACATATTCCAAACATATGAGCTCTCTACATGTGTATGTGGATTAAGAAATAACTCATACTTGACATATATCCATTTACCTAGAAATGTCTCAAGCTTGTCTTTCTTTAAGGCAGAGTAGTACTCCACTATATAACCACCCCCCACATTTTCTTTATGCATTCATTGGTTGATGGGCATTTGAGCTGTTTCCAGGATTTAGCTATTATAAACTGTGCTGGTATAAACCTGGGTGTGCATACATTGCTGTGGTAAGATGCTTTTAATTCTTTTGGGAAGATACAAGAAGAGGATTAGCTGGGTTAAATGGAACCTCTAGTTTTAGTTTATTGAGGAATCTCCACATTGATTTCCAGTGTTTATGTGTGCAGACTGGAAAATGTCCCTGAGACATTCCAAAGTATTGTGTTGCATTTGCCAAATTATATTTATTGTCTGCCTGCATGTAGAGATTAAAAAATACGTCAACACTCCTGACTCATTCCTTGTGTCTTAACTCAGGTCATGTAACATCAGAGACATACCTATTATTTTCCTTCAGTATTTTCCTTCAGTACATGAGTGTTTTACTGTTATTTCTATTTGTAAAGAGACATCCAGTTCTGAAAATTAAGGTTTGTTCTTTTCCCATGTAACACTGGCTGAAGCAATTTATGATCTGTTGATGAGAGCTCTGTTTTCTCTATTTCTATAGTTTGGAAATGTGCCAGCATGTGCAATGGGCTGGAGAAGTTTGGCATAAGTGAGAGAAGAGAAGTAGAGCCTGGGAAGGATTCTTGAGGGCCCAGTTCTATGATATTTTTTGAAAACGTCCAAGTTGGGCTGTGGAGATAGCTCAGTGGCCTAAGTTCCTGCCTAGGCAAGCACAAGAAGCTGGATTCAGTCCTAGATACTGCATGCCATGCTGGCCCTGCACCAGGTGTGCTGAGCTGGCCCCCAAGATTGGGTACAGTGGTGCACACTTGTAATCCCAGAGCTAGGGAGGCTGAAACAGGAGGATAACTATGAGTCTGAGCTGAGTAGTGAGACCCAGCATCAAATACATTAAAAAAAAAAAATCAGCACCACCACCACCACCACCACCAACAACAACAACAAAAAAACAGAAAGAAAACTTCCCAGTTAATTCTGAAATTTACTCTTTACCTATATCGTATTCACTATCATATAGATTTATGTTTCCTGAAGTTCTAAAAGTGGTTTGTGTGAAAACAAAATAACTATTACAGTTCTTAGATTTAGCTTTAGTTCATCACAATTCTAAGACTAATGTTTTTTTTTTTTTTTTGCAGAACTGGGGATTGAACTCAGACCCTTGTGCTTGCCAGGGAAGCGTCTATTCTACTGAGCCATCTCTCCAGTCCCAGGCTAGTGTATTTTAATGTATAATAATATGTACATGTGTTTTATAAATATACTGTAAAACATTCACAATTTTGCTAATGGGCAAATAAAACAATTTGGAGATTCTTAGTAGATACTATATTTGCAGATTCAACTACTACTAACTTCAGTACATTGTTTATGAATGCACAAGCTAATCCTTAGTAATAAAGTTTTCCAAAGTTTGCATATTACTTATATCCAACAATAGGTTAACTTCCATTATGTAGATATTTTAGTTTTGTACTTTGTAGAATCATGACTAGAACATGTCTAAATTGTATACTGGAAATATTAAACAAGACATGAGGAGAAATGAGATAGGATTAAATCTCTTCAGAAATATTGGTTAGTGTTTTCTTGCTTGTTAAGACTTGGTCCTTTAAATAAATATCCCAATATGGGGTGGCATGTGTTTCTAAAAGGTTTGATTAGAACTTTCATCTGTTTCATCTTCTAATTCAGAAACAGGCTTTCATTTTTAAGATTATATCGGTTCTTAAAATACAAAAGAAGGTTTCTCACAGGTAGGTTTTAAGCAGGCCAGTAAGAACCCATGAGAGTCTAGAGGTGAGAAGAGGCAAAAATTTGGACTGAGAGGAAATCTAGTTATGAAAGGAGACAAAAACAAAATAAAAAAAAAAAACTGATATTCAACTTTGCCTTTATCTCTCTGAAGTGGCATTGATATATGTGAGAGAATTCAAGATGGCCTCTTGATTAGTTTCCTAGGACTGCTGTAACAAGCAATGCAAATTACCACTTAACACAGCAGAAATTTGTTCTCTTACAGTTCTGGAGGCTGAACGTTCAAAATTAAAGGGTTGGCAGAGCTATGCTTCCCCTGAACACAGAGGGAGGTATGCTTGTTTGCTTCTTGGAGCCTTGGAAGTCCCTGCTGCTCCTTGGCTTACAACAACAGTGCCCTAATCCCTGCAGCTGGTTTCCCGAGGCCACCTTCCTGGGTCTCTGCTCAAATGTCTCTCTTTTTATAAGTAGCTGCTCTTTTAGGTTAGAACCCACCCTTATCCAATATGGTTTCTTTATAGCTAATTATATCTACTAGAATCCTTCATTGTACAAAGGCATACAATGGCCAAATAAGGACACATGTTGAAATAATAGGAAGTAGGAATCCCACATCTTTTGGAAAACACAATTTAACCCATAATAGCTGCTAAGTGGTCTGTAATTTCTTAGGAGAGAGGTGGAGTGATCTAGCAGTGACTTTGGGGGTTTCAGCACTGTGAATGGGAGCCAAAAGAACAGAGTAGGGATGATTTTCTTATATATTCTAAGTCAAGATAAGAACTTGAAGAAAAAGTATTGAGAGGTAGCAGGGAAAGCAAGATTTACCAATATCTTACATTAACTTTTATGTAAATAGTGTTTAATTGAGTGTTTTGTTGATTAACTTTGTAGAATGGATGATTGGGAGAAGCGGTTGCTGTTCCCAAGTGTCCTCTGTATACACACTGGGTCTACATAGTGATTGCCAGTCTGTTTGATGTGTGTTCCATTTTTATTAATGACACTGCATTTAAGTCTTGTGAACATCACCCATGGGAGTGATTTAAATAAAACATTGCTCTACGTAGTGAGAAAGAGGAGTCAGCTAAATGGATAAACTTTTGAAAACTTTGGTGGTCAAAGGAAGTCAAAGCAGTTTAACGGGAGAGTGAAATTAAGAAAATATATTTTATTGTACATGATTTTAGTTTTAAATCTAGATATGATCTGCATGTGTTTATTGTCAAACAGGAAAAGTCATGAGAATTTGTCTGCGGGCAGGAGACTCTGAGACCAGACCCATTTGTGTTGAGTTCACGTTGGAAAGGAACTAAGTATGCCTACTGGAAAATTGTTGTATTTTGGGCCTGCTCTTTCTCACAAGTGTCATCTGGGCTTTGAATCTGGATTGCTGGAGGGAGTTCCTTAACTCATGAGTATTTTCTTATTCTGGAAGGCATCCTGGCCATTTGGCAGACAGAGATGTCGCTGTTTTGTCCTGGGACTTGGACACATACACACATACCACTGCCAGAGGCGAGTGACCAGTCTTGATTGTCTCATTTATTTTCCTATTAGCAGCCAACTAACCTAGTTTCCAAAGGCAATAATCCATGGACATGTTTTAATAATTCTTTAACCAGTATAATTTTATCTGTGATTTCTGTGCTTCTGTGATCCTATGATTTATTTTTAAATTACACATGTAAAAAAGTAAGCTGGAAAGCCAGAGATGTTAGGACTTTTAATAAGGTGCTTATATCTTACAAGCATCTTAAGCCTGATACAATGACCTAAGTTAAACAACCATTATCACGAAGGCATATTGTTGTATGTCCCCAGTCCTTATTGTAGTACATACCATTGAATTTGACTGAAATGCCCACCAATCTAAATGAGAGACTAGATATATAAGGGGGATATTGATGAGGTTTGGCTTCTCCTTAGAGGAAAGGTTCTGAAATTCTGAACCATCCTTACAGTTTAGTTGCTAAATACCAGGGATAAGAAGAATCAGGTATTGTCTTTTACTTTGCAAAGCTCACAGTCAAATGGGAACCATCAGTGTAGTGACTAATGCTGCCTACAGGCACCCAGGAAAACATAAAACATATGGCATTCATGTTGGATGAAGAACAGAGAAGCTGCACACTAAGTAGCTGCAGAAATAAAGGCAAAGCAAGGGCAGTAGGCCACTGCAATAGCTCTCCTATTAGTCAGCCAGGACAAAATAGCCAACACCCCCAATTTAAAGGAAGAGAAGATTAAGTCGGCCCATAGTTTTGGGGGATTCAGTCTATGACTGGCTGGCTCCAAGGCAGACATGACATGGCAAAGGGGCAAGGTCCAGGAAAGCTGTGCACCCCATGGATGCCGAGAGGCAGAGAGACAAGAGATGAGCTACGGAGGGAGTTGTGTGCTCCAGAAGCACAGCCCCAAAAATGCACCGCTTCCAGCCAGGCTTAGTTTCCTCACAGCACAGTTAACTAGGAGACCATCAGTAGATCATCACGGATGAGTGTAAAATCCCCAGTGATCTGGGCATATTGCAAGAGCCTTACCTCATAAGACTTGTGGGGGGCTTTTTTAAATCTAAGAAAGCTTGAAAGCTTCCTCTAAGACTCAAGGTAGATTCCTACCTATGAATATCTATTTAAAAAGTTACATTTTCCCAATATTCAATGGCATGGAACTCATATCATCATTCCAAAATAGAGGAATAGGGAGATAGAGAGAAATTTGACTGAAGCAAAATGAAACCAAGAAGAGCACATATTAAATCCTAGAGCGCCAGGTCTGGCACTTAGGGCAGGTTATAATAACATAAGAGCTCCAAATTACTTGGGAAGTCCTGCCCCTGTCACCTCACTGGTCGCAGCACACATATCCTCTCACTTGGGCTGGTTCCACTTACAGCCTATGGTTTTCTTCAGTAGATGTCCCGCATTTCTGGCAACTTTCTGGCCTCTCCACCGTACCTTTGGCTTTACTCTCACAACTTGAAGTATCACCATCTTGGAGGCTCCTTTCAGGGACTGTGATCTTGTCACAGTTTTTTTCTTTCCTGGCCTCCTATGTTCCTTTCAAATCTTAGTGGAAGTCTCTGTCACTCAGTTATAGCTTGTATAACAGAGCTAGATGTAGCTAGATGTCCCCCCAAAGCCTTATGTGCTCATTCATAGGTGGGGCTTTTGAAGTGGGTGGATCTAAGTCAGGTGAGTGTAGATTAAAGGTGTGTGATAACTAAGTTAGTCCACTGATTGGTTTAGCATGCTTCTGGGTATGGCTGGTGGAAAGCTCTACCTGGGAAGTAGGTAGAACCAACCCATAGAATTATAGCATGGATGGAATATAGGGGAAAAAGAAGGAAGGCAGGCTCAGTGCTCACTGCTCTTCTGTCTCCTGTCTTCCCTGCCATGGACTGTTTCTCCTCTTCCAGGCCTCTCTGCCACCCTGCACTGCCTTGGAACCAGCTGACTGTGGAGTGAAACCTCTGTGTATGAAATGGGACCTGAAATAATTTTTTCTTCTTTTTAACTTGTGGGCATCAGGTATTATATCTCAGTGATAAGGAAAGTAACTAAGATGGTCTTTAAACTCTCGTTTTCTTCATTCCTCCACAAACACACACACACACACACACACACACACACACACACACACACACACCAAAACAAAACAGAAAAATACAAGTGTCAGGACAAAAATGAAGAGAAGTGGGGCACAAGCTCAACTGAATAGGTTTATTTCAGAATAATCCTGAGATGGACCACTCTGGCACTAGAGACCTTGTCAGTAACTTGATACTAATTTTTATAGGATCATGAGCATAAAGAAAGAGGGACTATAGGCAGGAAAAAAAAAACACAATGGGACTTTGGGAGGAAGATTTCAGTACAAAGGAGTTGTGGATGCCCACCTGGGACCAGGTTTGAAGACACAGATAGGGTTGCATATTGTTTGTCAAGAGCAGGGTTGAGTGATAATTGGGAATTATAGGGTGTAGCTTGTTTACACTGTGCTTACTGGTTCTTATCAACCCGTGATGACACATCTGCAGCATGTATGAAAACACAGGAGGGGAAGGCAGTTAAAGTGATCTCTACTTAGAACAGGATGATAAGACCCCTTCAACAAGGACAATACAAAGTCTACTACCAGGTCAAGCTGTAGATTATGGCTACAGGACCTATGAATGCCTGGATGGCTGAACTCAGGGAAACACTTCCTTAAATGACTCTGAATAAGCAGGGCTTTACTTTCATAAAGTCTTTCAAATGAATTTACCATTTTACACCATTAAGCCTGTGATGGGTGGGATCTGGTCATTTCCTAGGAGGCCTACAAGGCATCTTTTTATTGTTTTAATGCAAAATACTTGGTTCCTTCAAAAAATGCTAATCTTTTTAGCAATCATGTCCTCTTTTGTCCACTATTTGCAGATGCTACTTTTGTACAAACTTTTCACATTTTTTTTAGTTCTGCTTTTTGCTTCTGATTCTCAACATAGATCAGGGAAAACTCCAAAATACCCGTGCCACAACCTGTTGGGTTGTCTTGAAATTTCCTCTAACAGGATCATTAGTCCACCACCCTTAAATTTAGCCTTATAAAAAATGAAGGTAAGTTCTTTACCAGAATGTAATACTTGCAGCTTTTAGGCCAGTTTCCCATACAGTTCTCATTCCCAAGTGATACTGCATGAGGCTTGCCTTTACTGTCTGTATTCTTATCAGCATTCTGGCCTTTTGAGCTCTGACCAGAATCTCTCATTAATCTGTTTATAGCATTCTCAGGTATCACTAGCTGGCATCTCTAAATCCTTTTAAACTCCTCTAGAAGATCAGTTCTAAAAGCTTCTAAACTACATGGTCAAGTACATTCATAGAAATAACCCAAATTCTCTGATACCAAAATCTATCCCATTGCTGTGACAAGATACTCAACATTACCAATTTATAGGAGAATTTTACCTTGGCTGACAGTTTTGGAGAATTCAGTCCATGGCAGAAGAATATTGCTCAATTTGACAACCAGAAAGCAGAGACAAAAGCGAAAGGCCAGGAAGGGAGAGACACACTCCAGAGGCACACCCCCAGCAGCACAGTGCTTCTACCAGGCTTCACCTTCTGGCAGCATATTGTACTATAGACTCAGCAATAGATCAATCCACTGATGAGAATGTGCCTTCCAAATCGAATCGTCTTCCAAAAGGCTCATCTCATGAGACTCTGGGGAGCACTTTAGATCTAATCATAATAGCCACTTAAGGAGATGGAGAATCCTGTTTGTGTACAAAGGTAGGTGTTGACAGCTCCATAGAAAGATGGTGGCAGGGCTGGGGAAATAGCTCAGTGGCATAAGCACCTGCCTGGCAAGCTCAAGGACTCTAGTTTGATCTCCAGTACCACATGCTATGCTGGCCCTGGAATGCTGGGTGTGCTGTGTGGGCCCCGGAACTGGGCTGGGTGCCACACGCCTTTTATCTCAGGCTGAGACAGGGGGGTCACTATGAGCCTGAACTGTGTAATGAAACCCTGCATACAAAAGAAAGAAAGAATGGAAAAAGAAAAAGAAAAATGGTTGGGCAGGAATGATAAAAGTATTGGGAGGAGATAAAGCTAGAGAGGGTGAAAAATGAAATACGTTTAGCAAAATCTTGTGTATCTTATTAAATTGTTGGCACAGTATCTTATCATTATAAACTGAAGGTACTAGAAAGTTGAAGATACTAAAAAAACCCCTCCAGTTAGTGTTCAGAAAGACATTGAAAATAGTACCTGTAGTCTGTCAGCCTCTCACTTAGTAGGTCAACGTCTAGCCAAGTCCTCAACCTATAGAGTTAGCCCCCATCTCAGTGTGCATTGAAACATGTTATCTAGTGTGATTTCTTTTGTGCTATGTCTCAGATCCTTTTCTATTTATTGGGTGACAACCATTGCTTCAGGCAAGGGACTGCACTGGGCAAGGCAGTACTTAGCAAAAGCTAAGTACCAGGGTGTAAGTGGGGAAAATATCTATCAGAGCTAGTTTTTCTTAATTCTTCTCCCCTTCCCACCATTTTATCAACTAAATAAAGATTTCCCAAGCTGGGAGAAAGATATGAAAATTGGAAGTATAAGAATCTCAGTGTATAATTCTGGAAGAGGGGAAAAATAGAACTCCATATGGATTTGGTGGAGCGTAGACAGCAGGGGATGGGTATCCTTATCCTTAGAGAAACCCAGGTTGGTGTAAAGGTTCCAGTTTCCCACAGGCAGCCTGGCACTAGAGTGGAACTTGCTCTGGGGTCTAGCAGCAGGGGCTCAAGTCAGCTTTCATTTCTTGAAATCTAACAGGGGGCAATTACAGACAAATATTTTATTTGCATTTGCAAGGGCCCTAGAAGTGGTACAAGAGATGGTGTTTTGGAAACAGGGCTGGGGCTGGGATGGGAAGATGATGACCTAGAAGTGATCTGCGAAGGCTTCTAGACTTGACCAGCATGAACTAGGCATCTTCTCTTATCACGGAAAAACAACATTTTTAGGTGATATTTTGATTAAGTTTTTAAGATGGAAAAATAGGTAATAAAGAAAAAAAAAGCTTTAGATTTAACTCTGTAGAACATTCTCCAGTTGAACAAACCCTGATCCGGGATCTTGCTATCATTCCTGTGTTTTGTACAGGGTCTCACTGTGCAGCTCAGACTCACAGTGGTCCTCCTGCTGCCAGGCTCCCCTGCGCTTGCCAAAGCAAGCGCTTAGTCTGCTGAGCTATCTCGCCGGCTCCTTGCTAGAGCTTCTGAGCAGCCACAATAAAGCATGGACCAGACATGTAAACGGACATTGGTGGAGTAGAAGTTTGCTGGAGAGCGGGCTGCAGAACTCAGGAGTGCTCCGTGGCTTTCCTCTCCTCCTCTCATATTTCTTGTCTTCCCATTCCCAAGCCATGTGACTGACTCACAGAGAGACATTCCAGAGATAGAGAACCTGTAGGACAGCAAGAGATCACCTTGTCCCCAGGTGGGTTTCTCTTAGGTAGGGATTTGGTACTCTTTTTTTTATCTGGCTGCTCTATAAAGCTGAAAGAGTGCAAATGGACAAAACTATGGGGTGAACACACAAAACAAAACAAAACAAAACAAAATAAAATAAAATGGCCAGTGAGATAGCTCAGCTTACCTGAAGTACCTATTTAGGCTTAGACAAGTGCATTAGGACTGCAATTTGATCCCTGACACCACATGACACACCAACCCCTTCCCCAGGGTGAGCTCAGCTGGCCAATAAAATAAAATAAAATAAAATAAAATAAAATAAAATAAAATAAAATAAAATAAAATAAAATAAAATAAAATAAAATAAAATAACTGTGGGTGAGTCACTGCAGGTGTGATGCAGGAAGGCATCTTCTTATGTTGAGCTCCTTCCCTTTATCTTATCTCTCTGACTTCCGTGAGTTGAGCACTTTTCCTGTGCCAGGGCCTTCTGCCATACCTTATTTGCTTTGGAACTGGAGCCAACCAGCCTGGGTTGAATCCGTTAAAACTATGAGCCCAAGTAAACTTCAACACTTTTAAGTTGCAGGTATTGGGTATTCAGTCCCAGTGACTGCAAAGTGACTAAGACACTACTCTGCTCTGAGTCAAGGTTTCTTGAATCTCTTGCAGGATAAATGGTTGTTGAGCTCAAGCTCACGTATTTGTAGGAATTACTCCAAGGTGATGCAGGCCAGAGGGTCTAGGGCTTGGGGAAACACTAAGGTGGGGCCAGGGGAGGTTGTACTTGGGAGCGCCTTACATGGTGGGAAGCTAGGCCCCATGGGGGAGGCAGGCTGACGGCACCACTTCAAGGACAGCATAACCAGCCAAAGCAGACAAGAAATGCAAGTAGAAACAGACACCAGCCTCTTCTTTCCCCACAGTGGAGGGGCAGAGGCACCACACAGAGGAAAACATGGTGATGCTCTCTCCTTGAGATCCCCCAGAAACTCACACTCCTCAGCCAAGGGTTAGCCCCTTGCTGGGGAGAGGGAAAGGCCGGGGATGGGATTTGAGCATTGCAGTCTGACACTGAATAGCACTGGACAAAACATTTTACTATCTCAAAGAACCCGGAGAGCTCAGGATATCAAGATGCCACCAGGGAAGGGGGTTCCAATAGGACATGAATGAAATTGGTGGATGGAAAACAGAATTTTATGTTTGTACAGATCTTAAGCTTCTTGGGGGAGGGGGAGAGAGAGAAAGAGAGAGAGAGAGAGAGAGAGAGAGAGAGAGAGAGAGAGAGAGAGAGAGAGAGAGAGAGATTTATGGAAGCACCGGAAGCCTTGCAATTGAGGGAAGTATCTAGTGTCTCAGGTCTGTCAAGAAGGATAGCATGACAATATCTTGGAGACTCCTGCAAGAGGCCAGCCAAGAGAGGCTCCTTCCCTGTCCTTGCCTCCCCAGTGGACCTTCCTCTGCTTACCAACACTGCTTTAGCATGATGTAAATCTTCTAGACATTAGATAAAATCTAAGAATAAAGGTATAAGTTGATCAAGACCTGGTTTCCACTGCTTGGCACAATAGGAAAGGTGGTTTGAGTTCCTTGAAGAGCTGTCAGTCTGGATCACCTCTGGCTACCTCTGCTTCCTTGACACGTTGTGTTCTGGTGTTCTTCAGTAGGTCCTTGGAATAAATTCTTTGCCTTCAAATAGGCACTGATTCACTAAGTCAGTCCACTTGCTTTTCCTTTAAATCATTAATCATCTAATCCAGCAAGGGGTTTAAAACCCAACAAATTTTACTTTCTTATTTTCTAATATGAAGTGAATACAATTAGGGAATTTTTTTTAGTAAATTGAGAACACATAAAGAATAATGACTCTAAGTATTGCTATCCAGAGACAAACCACAGTTTATAACGTGATACATTTATTGTTAGAAAGATTCTTTTCTTTGTAGAGTTAGCATAGCTGTGATTACACTGTATATGCAAATTGACTCCCTA
Source organism: Ctenomys sociabilis (assembly GCA_004027165.1). Lineage (NCBI taxonomy): Eukaryota > Metazoa > Chordata > Mammalia > Rodentia > Ctenomyidae > Ctenomys > Ctenomys sociabilis. The sequence continues at coordinate 3,830 of PVKA01005007.1, read as the reverse complement.
CTTTTAAAACTTTGTTATAGCGTTAAACACTTTCTATGTTATAAATATTTCAATGAATGCACTGTAGTCCATCATTTGAGCTTATGGTCATTTACATGACCACTAACCTATTATTGCAACCACACAAAGTTGTAGACATTGATTGGGTCATCTCGGGCAGTGTGGACTGGGTGGTTACAGAGCTTAAAGGAACTACAAGCACGTGTGCCTAGAGACAGTGCCCTCTAGGGGACACCGCTTGCAAGGACTGCCTTCGTGGAAGCTAGTTCCTCTGAAGCTAGTTCTTCAGAGTTAATGTCTCACCAAGGTCTGATCATTTGTGGGAAGGGAATATATTAATGCAGAGCTTGTTGTACGCCTGATATGTACATGGCCATTCCTGTACATTCCTTAGATACTTTCCAAATAGATATCTTACAAAGTGGGTCATATCCCCATTGTGGATGAGGAATTTAAGGCTTAGAAATAGAGGCTTATTATTCCTGAATGTAAATGCTTAGGGCCAAAAGGTCTTGAGGTGTTTCTCAGCTTTTGGTATATGTTTACATGCATAATGAGGTGTCTTGGGAATGAGATGCAAGTTGAAGCATGAAATTCACTTCTGTTTCATATGTACTTTATTATACACATAGCCTGAAGGTAATTTTATACAATATTGTCACCATTTAGTGTTTTGCTCTGACCTATCACGTAAAGTCTAGTGTACAGTGCTCTATTCATTGGCATCATGTCAACAACCAAAAACTTTTAGAATTTGAAACATTTAAGATTTTGGACTTTTGGATTAGGGATGTTCAACCTGTATTGAAGCACCTTCCTGAGATACCAGGCCATGAGTGGCAGGGTCCTGAATTACACAAGGGCCTGCCTGGAATCAACCAGGGGTCTAGGTTCTTCACATGACATTCATTTTGTTTCATTACCGTTGAGCCTGTGCTACACACTTGAAAGAAAAAGGAATTCTGGGATTCTGGGAAGGTGTAAAATAGGTCCCCCCTTTTTACTGCTTCGCCTTCTTGGGTTTGGGGAGGAGGTGGATTAGGGCAGAGAGAGCAGCTGGAGACTGTTGCTAGCTGATGACATGTTCTTGTACTTTTTCATGGGGGCTGCTATAGTTCGGATCTGGAATAATTCACTAAAGACCTATCATTAAGGGCCTGTCCTGAGAGTGGCGGAGAATTGCTATGGCTTACGTCTAGATGTCCCCCCAAAGCCTCACGTGCTCATAGGTGGGGCCTTGGGGAGGTGACTGGATCATAGGGTCGGATGCACATCTGTGGCTTAGTCGGCTGATGAATTTACAGTTGCATGAGATGTTGGGAAGTGAAGCTTGCTTGGAGACAGTGGATCATTAGGGGCCTGGGAGGGTCTGTCTTCTTCTTTCTTCTCTTGACTTCTCTGCTTCCTGTCACCATACCACAGGCTGTTTCTTCTCTTCTAGGCCCCTCTGCCATGCTGCCCTGCCACTCTGGTGCCTTGGAGCTAGCTGACTTCAAGCTAAAAGAAAACCTCTCCTTCCTTAAGTTGTGGGTGTGATGTGTTTTGTCTCAGATGAGAGAAAATGACTGAGACAAGGCTGTAAATGACAGAGTCAGTGTGAGGCTTTAGGTTAGTAGGCCTGTGCCTTTGGAGGGGACGGTAGGCTTCCAGCTCTGGCTGTGAGGTGAACAGGCTTCCTCCACCACGTGGTCCTGCTATGCTGCACTGTGCTGTCATGGACCCAGTGCGGTGGGGCCAACCTGTCATAGCCTGAAGCTTCCAAATCTGTGATAAATTAGCTGAGGTATTTTGTTGTAGTAATGGAAGCTGTGTAACGCAAAACTCTGTCTATGGCTCTCATACTCTGATGGCTGGGGTGAGAATTTGCTGGCTCTAAATCTCCCTGGTGCCTATTTAGGGAGATTAAATTTAGCATCTTCCCCCATAACAGGGAAGTGTCTTGGAGTGTTGTGCCCAGCTTCTAAATGACAAGTTTGGCTTTCACTCTAATGAATGTGATTTCAGTCATTTTGAAAGATTGCCACTAGGAGATGCACAAGATTCAAGGAAATTACCAAGAGCAGCACTCTGTGAATTTTGGTCTGTGTTATCTCAGCTTTGCAGGTTTCTTTTGTTCTATAGCCATTGAACATTGAAGGCAAAATATCTGTTTCTCAAATATCAGTGGCTCCCCCTAAATGAAAAGAAGTGTGGCTTTGCCTTTTCATCTAGGGACAGAGGCTGAAGGACACAAACCGATTTCCCTGGGATAAGAACATGTGTGGCATGTGATTCTTTTTTTTGTGGAGATGTCAATTTGTTCCACCCTTTGGAAAAGGAGGGTGATGGTGGCAATGCCGATGGTTCACCTTTCTTGTGTTTCAGTTTGTATTTTAGGGGAGGGTTTACAGGCTTTTCAGAGCCTCCCACTACTAGACTGGACTCTTAGTGATCCAATAAGCTGGGATTACAGGTGAGCGCCACCACACCCAGTCTCAATTGCTGTCTCAGCGCGCCCCGGGGGCAGGCCTGGGGATTGAACCCCTCAGCCCCTGTGCCTGCTTTCAGGGGCTTTAATCCTTTGTGCTATTTGGCCAGCCCTTGTGTTTCACTTTGTACCAGATGCCATACTAGCCACGGCACATCTTACCCCTTTTAATCACCAGGTACCACTGTCTCTACTCATTGACACAGTCATACTGTTCCCCTGACTTTACAGAGAGCTGGGAGCATAGAGAAACCAGGGACATTATCCGGAGCGACTCATCCACCGGGCGGATGCACTGCCACCTAAGCTCAAGACCTCTGACCCTGCAGATGCCCGCGTAACCTGGTAACCACTCTGCTTCCTGGTTATTATCCCAATTTGACAGATAAAGATCCATCCAAGGAGGCCAGACCAGCTCAAAGACTTGTCCTGGATCTCAGCTGCTTAAAGAAGCCTAAGATAGGAATTCCTTTTCCTGGTTTAGTGTTTCTGTCTGTATCTTGCAGGTACAGCATCTGTAGAAGACCACAAGATAGGGGGAGGAGGAGGAGGAAGAGGAGGAGGGAGGATTCTTTGTGGGGCACATCAACAGAGTGAACAATGGAAGGCTATTGGGTAACAGACCCTGCTCCATGGGCCCTTGTGGGCTGTAGCCACCTTGGCATCAGCTTGGGTGGCAGCTCCCCCTTCCTGGAGGGCGCAGGTTCTTTGAGTTCTTTTCTGCCACTCTTGCTCAATTTTATCCACAGAAGCACTGGGCTATAAGTTGATTAATCTTACAGTCTTATTGCAGCGCTTGGATGGTTTTGTGTTTGTTTTCTCTTTCTAGGCTTCTGTTCACCACTTGTCTTCAAGAGAGAGGCTCACAGATATCATTCAGGCAGGCTTTGTGTTATTCACACGCCATGTCTCCTTGTCTTTGTGGAGGCTGCGTTTGCTCGGAGACTTGACATTCACAGTGACCCAGGACTTCAAAGCTTGGCGAAACCTCCTGCTGGTGTGGGTTAAGAGTTATCCTTAGGATTCGCCTTCTGTATTACACAATGTTGAATTGCTGGCAGGGATGGCATGTTTACCTTTCTAGGAAGGGTGAGGGCTAGTTGAAATTCCCAGGAATTATGGCTGGATACTCTCTGAGGGAGGAGAGGGTTCTGGAGGTGGGGGTGGGGATCCTTTCCAGGTTTTCTATCTGAAAGGCATACTATGAGTTGTGAGAAAACCAGGCTCTAAATTTTATCCTTTCTTCCCTCCTTCCCCGATCTCATCTCTTCTCTTCTCTTCTCTTCTCTTCTCTTCTCTTCTCTTCTCTTCTCTTCTCTTCTCTTCTCTTCTCTTCTCTTCTCTTCTCTTCTCTTCTCTTCTC
>PVKA01005006.1:62277-94264 GCA_004027165.1 Ctenomys sociabilis | reverse complement strand
GTTTGGAGGGAGGCAAAAATAAATCCACTAAAGGTATCAATAGTCACATGAATGAATTTGAGATTACCAAAATCAGCCAAATGAGTAACATCCATTTGCCAAAGAGCATTAGGGATCAATCCTCGTGGATTAACTCCAAGGTGAGGAGCAGGAAGATGAATTGCACATGAGGGACAGTTTTTAACTATTAACCTGGCCTATTCCTTGGTGAGCTTATGCATCAACTGTAGAGAGCGAGCATTTAGATGGTGGAGCTGATGCATCCTTTTTGCTGCCTCAATTTTGTCATCCTCTGAGCCCTGTGTGTGGAGGCAACATACTAAAGCAGAGGGCCTGGTTGCAGCATCAACTAACTTATTTCCCAAAAAGAGCAGTCCAGGAAGATCAGAATGAGCTTGCAAATGTCCAATGTAAAAAATGGTGAGTCCTTTCACGAATCATGTTTTGGATCAAAGTGAACAAATATCCAGCTCTGGAAGTTTGCTTTATGTGACCTATGGTTTCAAGCAGGGGAAGGGAGTGAGCGATATAAGCACTATCTGTATAGATATTAAGCGGGTGGTCTCGGAATGTACGGAGAACCGCTCCAATGGCTACCAATTCAGTTATTTGTGCAGATGGGCTATCTGTATGGATGGTAACGGTTTGATCTTGAAACACATATGCTGCTATTCCTGACGAGGAACCATCAGTGAAAACCGTTAAAGCATCCTTCAAGGGACTGAAAGAGGTGTTTTTAGGGAAAACAAAATTGTGACAATTTGCAAAGTCAACAAGTCTATATGGTGGGTAATGATTATCAGTATTTCCAGCAAAGGAGGCTAAGGCAACTGGCCAACATTGGGTAGTTGGTATCAACCAATCAACCTCTTCTTTGGAAAAAGGCTGGATAATAGAGTCAGGCTCTTTACCAAAATAACATCTTCCCTGTTCTATCCATTAAGATAAGGCTGGAAACGGATTGATAATAGGGTTCAAGGACTCTTTTTGGTGTAGTTGGTAAATGTATCCACATTAAAGGAGCAGTTTGCCAAAATACAGCGGTAGGAGAGAGTTTTGCTCTAAAAATGAGGAATTGTAGTGGTTGTTGATAATGTATGAAAGTAATTGTTTGTTCTTGAATGGCCTTTTTGACTAATGTCAAAGCCTTTCGGCCCTCTTGGGAGAGCTCACGGGGAGATGTTGGATCAGGATCTCCTAACAGTGTGTCAAAAAGGGGTCTCAAATCTCCTTTAGGAAGTTTCAGATAGGGCATGAGCCAATTAATATCTCCTAGAAGTTTTTGAAAATCATTTAGAGTGGTTAATTTATCCAATCTCAATTGTAATTTCTGTGAGAAAACATGGGATCCTCTCATCTCAAAACCTAAATAAGTATAAGGATCAGTAAGTTGTACTTTATTAGAGGCAATTTGCAGCCCTCTTTGACTTAACTCTGCTTGCAGCTCTTTGTAACATTGAAGAGTTGCTATATGTTCTTCACCAGCTACCAGTATGTCATCCATGTAATGAACGATGTATATGTTTTTCCATTTATCTCGTACTCCCTGTATAGTTGAAGCTACAAAGGACTGACACAAGATAGGGCTGTTTGCCATCCCTTGGGGCAAAACACACCATTGATATCTCTGCATTGGAGCCCTAAAATTAATTGCAGGTAAGCTGAAGGCAAAGCGTTTCTGATCTTCAGGGTGAAGAGGAATATTAAAAAAGTAATCCTTTAAATCAATAATCACTTTAAAATAATTAAGTGGTATAGCTACAGTCGAGGGGAGGCCTGGTTGTAAGGCCCCCATTACCACCATGGTTTTATTCATCGCCCTCAGGTCTTGTAAAAGGCACCACCCGCTGGTCTTCTTTTTTATTACAAAGATAGGAGTGTTCCAAGGGGAGTTACTGGGGACAACATAACCAGCAGCAAGCTGTTCCTGCACCAGCTGTCGTGGCCATCTGTTTTTCAGTGGTAAGGGGCCATTGATCGACCCACACAGGATCATCTGAGAGCCAGGTGATCTTGTCTGTGTGAGCTGCAGGAGGGTCAACAGCCCCTACTAAAAAGATCCTAAACCTGTCCTGTAATTCTTTGGGGTAATTTGTATTGGTACAGTAATTCCAGAATTATTCCTTCCTAATCCTTGACCTGGCAGATATCCTTTATTTAACATTTGTGCAGTGACAACAGAGTTAGGACTACCTATAATCATCCCTACTTGAGAGAGGAGATCTTGGCCCCAAAGATTAAAAGGCAGTCCAGGTATAACATAGGGTGGTATGGTGCCTTGATTGCTTTCCTGATCTGTCCATGTCAAAATTTTTGCACTTCTTTTAGGGTTGGAACTTTGGCCTATTCCCTGAAGGTGAGTTAAGGTGTCATTCAGAGGCCATACTTTTGGCCAGTCCTTAGCCCTAATTATAGTGACATTGGCATCAGTATCTATCAGGCCAGAAAACCGTTTACCATCCACAGAGAAAGTCATCAAAGGTTTTTGTGGTGAAATCGCCTGAGCCCATAAAATAGTTGAGGACCCAAATCTCTGAGCTCCTCTTTTCTGTTCCATAACAGGATTATCTGTGGTAGTCAGTGGTAGGAGGAGCAGTTAAGCAACTCTCTGGCCTGCAGAAATACTGGTGACCCCCTTTGGAGAGGTGGCCAAAATCTTAATTTCACCTGTATAATCATTATCAATTACTCCAGGAATTATTTGAAGGCCTTGAAGTGCCGCACTACCACGCCCAATCAAAAGCCCGAGGGTACCTTTAGGTAAAGGGCCAAAAATGCCTGTCCAGAGGGTCTGAATTCCATCCTCAGGAGTTAGTATTGTTTGGGTGACGGCACTGAGGTCCAATCCTGCACTCCCTGGGGTGGCTCTAATGAGGTCTGAAATGGATTGTTGGATGGGACGAAACTGATTGCCCCAGGATTGCATCCGGGTATAGCGGCCTGGTCCTGGCTGGTGGACCGGGTTGTTTCTGGGCATGCGGGGGGTGGGGTGGTGGCAGCATATCAGGGTCAAAGATCTCGTGAAGCACAACTACCTCATGGCAGCCAGGAAGCTGAGAGAGCTGAGGAGGGACCAGGGTTCAGTTTCCCCCTCAAGGACATGTTCCTCTAGGGCTTAACTCTAAAGGCTCCAGCTAGCTGCACAGGCTGTGACCAAGCCTGCAGAGTGTGCGCCTCTGAGAGAGGCTAAGACCCAAATCGCAGCATATGCGAAGGCCAGTCTCCTACAGTGACATACCTGAAACTGAAGGTGTTCTGGTTCCCCTGAGACACTGGGCTCCCATTGTCAGCAAAGCATGCAACAAAAACCTTATTCCCTTGTCAGTATGTTTCCATGGAAATAAACACTTCGGCATATACACCCAGCTGAAACATCTGTTTTCCTTGAAAATAATGATAATGAATAACAGTAATAATGAATAACAGCTCATCTTGGGAAAGGCCAAAGTGCTTCCTCTGCCGTGGTTTATCAGCTGTGTTGTAACTGCTGTGTTTCAGGGATTTTACCATCTTCTGTCTGAATTGTCTGGTTTCTGAGTTGATTTTTAGTATGTGCAATAAACTCTTACAATTTATTCAGCCTGATCTGATTCTATATTTGACACTTAGTTTATGTATCCTGCATAAGCAAAAGTCTTTGGCATCCTCTATAATTTCTTTTAGATAAAGCTTGTTTTTGGGTGCAGTTTTAGATTTACTGCATAACTGCATAGAAAGTACAGCCACACCCCTCGGACCTCTGGAATGAGTAGCGTCCTCTCTCACTAGCTCCTGCGCCAGGCTGCAGGGATGGCCAGCTGCTGCATGTCGCTCTGACCCATGGCCTGCAGCTGAACTGGGACTGCTTCTGGCGCCGGTGTCACCGATCAGGGGTGCTATGGCGCAAGGAACTCCTCCGTAGGCTCTCCATTCATTCTTCACTCCCCTATGACCGAGGAAAGCACTGATCTTACTGCTTCCATTGCTTTCATTTTTGGCGGAACTGGGGATTGAGCTCAAGGCCTTCCATTTGCCAGGGAAGTGCTTATTCCACTGAGCCATCTCTCAGGCCCCTAGTGTAGTCTTTTCAGACTGACTCTTTTCTCTTCGAAATGTGCATTTATGCATCCTCCATGTCTTTGGTGGCTGATTTATCTTTCTCTTACAATGATATCTTGACTGCCTGGATGTGCCACAATTCTTTTTTGTTCACTTGTTGAAAGATATTTTTTAATTATTATTTTTTTAAATTTTAGGACAGTGTCTACAGGGTCTCACTACACAGATCAGACTCTTAGTGATCGGCCTGTGTTCAGCCTCCCAACATTGCACAGCCCCATGCTATGTCTCAATCGCCATCTCACCGAGCCCTGGGGCGGGGCCGGCACACCACACCAGGGATCGAACCCTGATTGCTGCGCTCTTCCTAAGCAGGTGCTTTAATCCACTGAGCTATTTGACCGGCTCTCCATTGAAAGACATCTTGATTACTTCCAAGTTTTCTCCATTATAAGTGAATCTGTTACAGATACCCCTGTGTAGTGTTATGTGGACAGTCAGAAATTTGTCAGTGCAAAACTATCAGAATTTTAAAAAGTTGTTGAAAAGTAATGAAAGACATTTATTAAATATGCTTATTCTCCAAGATAATATTTGTACACTGCTTTTTCAAACCACAATGTGTTGGGAGTCAGTCAAACATCATGAGTAGGAGCATGAGGGAAGCAGTTTGCCTTAAAGAAAATATTAGTCCAGCCCAGCATCACCTTGCTCTGCAGAACCCTAAATAAGTCTGATGTGAGAAGTACTTTCCTGTGGAAGTAAGCCTCAGGTGAACTAAGAATCTCTGAGAAATACTCATCTCACCTGCTCCCCACCCTTGTGCAGACCCCAAAAAGAATGGGAAAACTAGAACCAGAATGAGTCTTAGCAGACACACAACTCCATTTGCGTGGTTTGTCCTTATGGCAAATTAATTTGGTATGAGATTGTTTGAAATTCACTTGCAAGTTGATGCATTTTAGGGTGGAACTTGGTTTCCCCAAGGCTTTCTCTCAGGTACTTTCTTATATTGTGACACAGGTTTTGCTTTGAAATTGTTTCCCTGCTTCCTGACACTGTGATGGCACGGGCCTCACTCTCATTTCTATCTGAGGGTATCATCCCTTACACAATGCCTCCTGCAGAGAATCACCCAAAGTTACTGGTAGTGCAGCATCAATTCCAGAACTTCTGGTAATGGGAAAGGATGAGTAAGTACAAGATGACCTTTGCTGATCAGACAAAGACCTGCCAGAGAAGCTGTCTCCCAGACTGCAGAGAGTGCCAGCTGCCAACGTGTCCAAGAAATCTCGGGAAACATCAAGTACTTAGAAAACACATGGGTCCGTGCTTGCTTGCGAACACACACAAGAGTGTGGTGACTAACTCACTCCCCCTGGCATTTAACATTCGCTTTTCTATTTCCTTCCTTCTCTTGACATACTGGACAGTGAAATTATTTCCTCTGTAAAAGTATAACACAAAGATATTTGTACTATTCCTTCAGAATTATGCAATTTTTTATCATTGACAGTAGTGTGTTGAAAATAAATTCATTCAGTGAAAATAGGAATAATAGATCTAGTTGAAGATTTCTTCCTGAGTCATTTTTGATTCTGTTTTCTTGTGTTCATGTACTCAAATCCTAACCCATAATAAAATTTCACAGGTGCATGTAACTCATCACAAAAGAAATGAAATAAGAAAATGTAAACGCAGAATGCATTTCATTCCATAAATGTAAAACCCAGAAACACATCTGTAGTGCTGATGTGGCCATGGCAACAGCTCTGTGCTGGAGGCGAGGCGTGACTGTAGCCATTGGGAAATGTCAAGCATGCAGCTTAATGATGTGCAGCTTCAGCAGTCAGACTTTCAGTTTTATTGGTTTGACTATCAAACAGTTTCAGAGGATAGGTTTACTTTGAGAATCTAAAATTATGACATCTGTTGTGTGTGTAATGTAAACTGGAAAATCATGATTATTTCATCATATGTTCTCCAAAATTACTTATTTTGAAAGGCTGAAAGACGTCCCCAAACTTCAGGTAGTCAAATGATCTAGTTATTACACTGCATCTGATAAATCACTTGGTGCTATTGTGGGCACAGCTGTATAAAAATACCTGGCACTCCTCACACTGTCCCTTGCCAACTCACAAATACCCATAGAAACTCAATATTATCCTAGGATGAAGACCAACACGTTTTCTCTAAGATTATTTTTGCTACTTATATGGCTAAAATTTATTTTTTTAATGAATATCTCTGGTTATTTTTAGCGATCAACAGGCTCATTCTGTTCTCTGCAGGAATTCCTTCCTCAGAGCTCTGATAGCTCTGTGTCACAAATGCCTCATGCACTGGAATGGGGCAGTGATTTTTTTTCCACAATGTACGAATGAATAATCAGTTACTATGTCTGGTCCCCACTGTAGAATGAGGAGTTACCCAAGTGACAACAAAGATATTTGTCACTGGGGATATAGCACAGAGGCCGGGGTTCAATTCCCGGTACGCTGTGCTGGCCCCATCCCCAGTGCATGCTGAGACGGTGATTGAGACTGGGTGTGGTGGTGTGCACCTGTAATCCCAGCACTTGAGAGGCTGAAATCAAGAGAATCACTATGAGACCAATCTATGCAGTGAGACCCTGTACTAAATACATAAAAATAAATAAATACATAGAAAAGATTAAACAATGAGGCAGTTTTAAGCACAAGTTGTTTCTGTTTGAATATTTTGTCATCAATAATTATGCATGTCTATATTTAATATTAATAAAGGTATCTAATTTCTGTAAGGATGACAAAATGAAGAGACGAGACCCCTGGGAAGCTGTCCCCAAGACAAATCAATATTAGTACTGTTTAGAGTCCAAATACTTTGACGAAGGTAAAAGCAACATTTAAATGAACTATTTTTATATTTTTTCAGTTATTCCTTTGAGTATTTAACACCTATGTACTTTGACATAAGTACTATTTGAGGCAGTGAAGGCAGGTAGAGATACTTTTGAAAAAGCATTGTCTCTACCCTCAGGAGCTTACAGTCTAATAAATCCAAGACTATTATGGATTGAAGGCATTAGCATGTCATTTTGCATTGGTAGGTTCTAAGTTTGTGTCATTAGGTATCATACATCAGATGTCTCACTAAGAATTGCAGTCTTGGAGCTGAGAGAATAAAGAGGATCAAAGTGTATTTAATTTGTAACTTACCATTTTGTACCTTGTTTCTTCACTCTTCTGGTAGTTTGGCCCAGCTATCCCCCTTCTAAGTATCTTCCCAAAAGATTTAAATGATCACAGTACAGGATTACACATATTTACAGCAGCACAATTTATAACAGCAAGATATTGGAAATTACAGGTTTGTCTATTAACAGATGAATGGATAAGGAAAATGGGTACTTAAATGCAATGGGGTACTATGCTGCCTTAAGAAAAGATGGATTTGTGGAATTTGTAGGCAAATGGATGCAACTTGAGAGCATATTATCAATTAAAATAAGTCAGACACACAAGTGTACATATATATGTGCAAATAAGGAGCAGAGTGGAAAATAGATAAATAGGAAGTGGGGAGAGGTTTGTGTAGTTCTCCAAATAATCTATTTTGTTGTTGCAAAAATATTTTGATATATATGCCATTTTTTTATTTGTACAACCAGTTTCTCTTAGTTCACTGAAAAGAAAGTTTTGTGGTCATATCTGTCCTTTATAAGAAAGAATCTTTTGGTGTCTGAGAAACTACTTTGAAGATAATGGTTATTTATTTTCAAAGATAATGGTTATTTATATGTTTTGGTATAGGGTCTCACTATGCAGCTTGAGCTCATAGTGATCCTACTGTTTTTAGCCTCCCCAGCACTGGGACTACAGGCATGCACCACCAGTCCTGGCCTGCATGGCATTCAGTACCAGCGATCGGACCCTGTCCCTGTGTTTGCCTACGCAGGTGCTTGGTCTGCTGAGCTATCTCGCTAGCCCTTGAAGATAATGACATACAGTGTATTGACTATTTTTATTCTCTTTCTACTTTTGTATGAACTTTATTTTCTCATAAAGGAAAAGAATTGTAATTTAACAATGTTTGTCCCTTCCAATACTCTCAGCATCATCTTTGATCATAAGAAATTAAAAGCCAAAGAACAAAAAAAAAAAAAAAAAAAAAAAAAAAAAAAAAAAAAAAAAAAAAATATATATATATATATATATATATATATATATATATATATATATATATATATATACTAGGTTACAATTGAGAGATGGTTTGCTTGAATCTCAAAAACAATTTGCTTGTAAATAGAATATCATGTCTGCACCTTGTACAACAAACAACCACTAAGAAAACAATATGCAATGTATTAATTATTGAATCTGTTCTACTAATTTGATTTGAAACTGTCTCATTGCTATTTGTTCTTCAATAAAATTATGGAAAAAAAAGAAAGTAAAAAAAAAGGAAGTAGAAAAGCAAAACAACACTTATAACTGTTTTTGTCTTTTTTTTTTGTCTTTTTTTTTTTTTTTTTTTTGAGACAGGGTCTCGCTATGCAGTTCAGGCTGGCTTTAAGCTCACTTTGTAGCTCAGGCTGGTCTCGAACTCACAACAATCCTCCTGCCTCAGCCTCCCGAGTGCTGGGATTACAGGCATGCGCCACCACGCTCGGCTAAATAATTGAATATAAAAAACCAATGGTGAAAACAATCGCTTGCTTCTGGTAAGTGAAATGCGAGAAGATGCGGAGTGCAGAGTGGGTGTGTTTGTGGCGCACTGTGTGGAGATACATACAGTAGACTTTATGACTTTCTTTCTCAGTTGTTAATACAGTCATGCTGAAGAGATTAGTTTCATAGGCCCGCTATGGCTGACAGGTCATCACCCCTTTATTGTTACACAGAAATATTTACATCTACTGGCATGTGATAGGTGATATTCTGGCAATCATATTGGACAGAATCATGCAAATAGATCATGCAGCACAATTTTTATTTAAAATAGTTATTTGTATCTAGATACATTTATCATTACATAAGAAGACAGAAAAACCAGTCAAAATGCTACAAAATAATTTATCTAGATAAATTATATTTAGAAAATATTCAGTCATTTCAACTAAAATTGTCTTGGTTCATAAGAATGATTGTTTTGCTGAAAATGTGATTAAAATAATCATCCTTAAAAGTCAAATATCTAATTTTAAGGGAAAATATAAAAACCTTAGTTCTGTGTTATATAGTAATTGTACAGTTAATCATAGAAACCACTCTCTTCTATAAAAATAATCTAAAGAAACAGGTGCAGAATAGATTTATTCCATTTAAAACACGGCTTGCTTTATTATTTTTAAATAGGCTTATGTGAAACTACCCACTGGGAGAAAATGAAATCAGAATGAATCATACACTCAAAGGTCATTGATCTAAAAATACAGGCCCTGTGAAATGGATGAACATATTCTATTTAGTGAAAGCCATCCAGCGAGGCTTTAGACTCCTTCCAGACTGTTTGTGCTTCCTATGCTGCTAATTAATTCATCAGGAACAGGGACAGGGCATCTCTGCAGCGCTTGTCCTCCCGGAGAAGGGCAGCAGATAAAAGCCGACCTGCTGAGTGGAGTGGAGATCAAGGGCTTAGGCCTCCGCAGGAGGCAGGGGAGCGTATGTGCACACTGACAGAGGGCCGGCCCTGGCCCTGGCTTCCAGTGCTGCGAGCAGAGGACCAGGCCCCAGCGCACGCTGGGCAAGCTGGTGGCTCGCTTGCCCTGCTGCGCGCTGGTGGCTAGCTTGCTGCACTTCCAGTGCTTACTGAGCATCGGGAGATGAAGACGGAGCACTCACGTGTGGTCAGCGAGAGGGCAAGCACAGATCTGAAGATGAATGAGAACAACTACGCACTTGTCACGTAGATGTTTCTATAATTATCTCAGAAAGTCACAGGAAAATTATGAGGAGGAGGGTTTTGCCTTTGTGGCCTTAGCGAGGTGACAGGAACACACTGATTTTTTTTTTCAAGAGTTAATTTTTTAAAATTGAGTTTTTAACCAGCTTTCAACCAGTTGCTATCTTGGGATGTATTGGAAAGCACATTAGATGCACGCTATGGAGTGCTGTCTAATGACATCAATGATTTCCCTGCGTCTATGAAGGCTGGTCCTGCATAGTGTATACAATGGTGATTTGGTGAGAAGAAAAAACAAAAGACAAACAAAAAAATTATTTTAGCTGGTTTTGACAACACTATTTATTGTTGACTAAAAAGAGCCACATAGTCAATGGGGGAGCAGAGAAGCTGGTTTGCCTTAGACTTCAAGCTGCTGGACAGAGCTGTCATCAGAGACTTTTAAACAATTAAACAATGAAAATCCAGGCTGGCTTCCATAACTGCTGTATTCTGGCATCATTCACACTGCCTGTAAGCAAATATTCTTCCCTGGCAGCTCCTGTGTGTGCATGCACAAGGTACCCGTGAGAATCTGACTTGTACGTGGACATCCCACCCGGTCTGAGCACTAGCCTGCCACAAACCCTAGCCAAGTTTTACACAGAGCATAAACACCCTAGTCTGTTTGCTCTGGCATGCTAAGCTACACTGATGCCCCAAACATGGGGCTGAGGAAGCCAGGGAGCCCACATACTTCTGTGAGCCATGGAAAGTGCCTACACTCCACGGCAAAGGCGAGAATTTAGCTAAAGGAACAGAGGAGAGGCCATAAAATGTTGACACAGAAGGACACGTGAGCACAGATGATGTCATGAAGGCACAGCAGGCAGGACAAGGACGAGGGGCGCCAGTTAGCAAGGGCCAAATGCTGCTTGCATGCATCAGTGGAGATGGGGTGACGCTGGTTGACAGAAAGTAGACATCATGTGTTAAGAAAAGGAATCTGAACTTACTTGGAATTCCTTAGGAAATAAGGCAAAAGCTGACAATTCCCAGCCTGTCTTACCTAATTGACTGTTTTAAGCCTCACTCAGAGGAGGACAGAGCTATAGTACTGAGTCCCAGGGGATGGAAGGGAAGCAGAGGTAGGTGGCTCTGAAAGGAAGACTCCTCTCACCCCCAGGATCTGTGGAATCACCTGGCGGCCCACATGTTAAAGACTGCAGAGCTTACATGGGCCTGCTTACCACTGGCATAATACCTGGTCCTAAGCACGGCACTACCAATGCATGGGCCATGCCAGGTGGGGGCACTTGTTAAAGTAGTTGGAACAAGCCTATATTGGAAATAAATTACAGTACCTTAGTCTGGATTGTATTTGACTTATATTTGAGGAATATGTTTTTGGCAAAAATCGTAAGGTTGGACGGCTCACAATGGACAGGTTCAGTCTAGGAGGGGGAAGGCAGAGCTCTTCAGGCGAACCAGCAAGACAGGAAAAGGCAGATGTGATGCTGAGTGGAATCTTGACTGAAATGCCACGGACGAGTATGCACGGGTCAGTGGTGGCAAACCCATGGCATGCCTGGCACAGCCAGCTGCTTGGTACCACTGAAAGCTCTAAAAGGTTTGCCACTTCTGGTACGGGTTACAGGGCTGGCCTGTACAGGACTTCTGGGTATGTTACACACAAGGCAGAAAGAATGAGGGGAAGTGCTACAGGGATCAGCGCTACTAAGGCAAACACCAAAGCTGGCCCTACACTGGGATCTGCGGTCCTTCCCCAAAGCCACAGGTTAAGTAAAAGGTTTGTTTCTATACTGTGACACAGTTGGGGGTGATGCAACTCTGAGAGCAGACCAGTTACTGAGCTATACCTAGATCTGGGTACCGAGACCCTGGCCGCTCCCTGATGATGCAAAGAGGAAATCCCTTTGCATGGCTGGAGAGGCACAGCATGGCCAATGGCTGCTGCTTCTTCCTTCATTTCTCCAGAACAGACTGGAAAGCATGCTGCCTGTGTGCCTGGACTGTCTACAGCCACCTTCCTCTGCTTCACTCCAACATGGGGCAGCTCAACGAGCAGCATGTTGCTCCTCTCCAATGCCTGTTGCTTCAGATACTACTGTATGTTTTTTGAAGAAGAGGGGGTTCCAAAAGTCCTGTGAATCTCTTGGGATTCTTATCCTCAGTAGTACAGACAGAGTGGTAGTTTCAAAGGAAAGAGCAGCTGGCAGTAGGAACTATTAGTACGAAAGCACCTCAGAGACCAGCAGCCTAAAGTGGTCAGAAACAATGACCACACTCAGCACAAACTGATGGCTGCTGGCATTGGCCAGGCCAATAGCTGGCTGTGTCCACTGGAGGCGTCTAGCATTATTGGGTGTCATCTTGGGACATCAGGACAGCTAGCTGAGCTGCACATTTGTGGTTTGTGATTTCCATATGAATTGAGCAAAGAACCCAAGGCTGGCTGGCAACACTGTCTGTTTCAGGTTTTGGCTGTCAGGAGGGGGGGGGGGGGCTTTCCTCAAGCCTTCCTTGCCATCCTGCACTGTCTCACCACAGGCCCAGGAGCAGTGGAGCCAATGGAACATGGACTGAAACCTCAGGAACCATGAGCCAAAACAGGACTTTACTATTTATAAGTTGATATCTAAGGTGTTTTGTCACAGTGATGGAAACCTGAGCAACACACTTGCCTTAATGATTGTCCCTTGCTTCTTTATTTTAGAAAGCTTATTTATAGTCTGAAGGCATTGTCTACATATTTTACTGTACTCCCCAGGCAGTCTTGAAGTACTGCCCTGAACTAACATTTACTAGTTTAACAGTTTTCCCCCAAAATGGCATTTAATGCCAGCTCAATGTGTTGGTTTGGCTTCTTATAAAAACAATCTGAAGTTCTTGAACTTGAAATAGTGATAATGTATTTGCAGTTTTCATATGTCACAGGTTTTATTTAGCTCCTCTTTATCCTTAGGAAAGCATAGAGTGCCAGAGGAAATGCATATCTGAATTTTTTCTCTTGGCTCTCTTAGTTAATATACTGCTGAGGATGCAAGACCATTTTATCTGATTTAAAATTGCCAGAGTGCAGAACTCCATAATCAAAAGGAGCATGGTGCTAAATTTAAACTGGAAAAGTACTTTACTATCAGCGCAAGATTCTATGTTGTTCTCTTAGGTGTAATAGAGAGTGACATGCCTTTGCCACTAGCTGACTTTTGCGTGCTGCTTTTCTTGCCAACTGCCACAGGGCCATGTATTGATCCTAATGGGTGGTGACGCTTTTTGTTAATTATGCTGAGGCCCTCACTTCATGCATGGGGACTGGGATGCAGAGATTTTGTGTGTTTTTAGCTATCTGCCAAGCTTAATATTATAGGTTTACTGATTGACATGGAAATTTATTCACATATATGCTTTGTTCACTTAGATTTTTGCATATTTATAAGCATACTATGAATATGATGCAAAATTAGCATATTACTGTAGGTGATAAAAAGAACTGAAGAACTATTGAACATTTTGGGACAGAATCTTAAGTACACACGATGGAAGCTAATCTTCAAAATAAGTCTGATAATTTAACTTTACTGATTTAGATTCTAAGGTTCATTTGGATTGAAATCAATCAAGGCCATATACTACTAGCTCACAGAGCCAGACGTGACTCTGGAGCCCAGATTTGAAACATGCCCCGTGACCTCCCTCCATCTTCTGTTCCTCCTCCCTTCCCCCTCTACACTTATGTTGTGCAGACACTGCCATTAAGCTACACCCCATCCTCCTCAAAAGCTCTTCTTAAGTTATTCTTTAAAAGCTTGTATAACTGATTATAGCTGATTAAACAAAGAAAACGGATTTTCATTTTCGAAGTTTTAAATATCTAATTTTCGTCATCTATTGTACCAAGGAGCAAACCTTGGTCACACACATCTGCAAAGAATTCTATTATTTTTAGGAAAAGGAGCTCTAATTGCAAGCGTAGTTTAAAGCTACAGTCTTAGTGTTCTCAGTGTTTTACATGTTAGCTGATATTTAGTTTATGCATATTACTTGTTTGCCTTAAACTAGGATACTATATGAGAAAAACTTCTGCAACAATTGAATTTTTATTATTTTTAATGTGTATACAAAATAGTACTAAAGAAGAAAAAATTAGAAAAGATACAGCATTTTGCTAAAAAATGTATTTGATAGTATTTGTTGTATTACATAGTGTTGTCTTCAAATTAATTGTTCAGATTACTAGACATATGCATGTAAAATTGGAAAAAGAAAGAAAAAGGAAAAGTTATTAAAAATAAAGAAGAGAGGAAAAAATGAAAAAGAAGACAAAATCCTAAGCCTTAGCTGCTCCTTTCCACAGGCCGGCAGAAGTCCACAGCACAGTTATCCAAAGCCCCTGCTTACACGCACAGGTAGATAGCCTTCCCTCACTCCCCGTCCTGTCCTTTTCCTCATCTCATCAGAAGAGTACAGATACTGTGAGAAAGGAATGAACCTGTTCAAAAGGAGTACTTCAACGTTAATAGTCAGTTTAACTGTTAGACTGAAAATTATTGCACGGTGTTTTAAAACATTCAAAATAAAGGAATTGCTGCAAGCCAGTTCACAACGTGGGCATAGGCAGTGGGATGTGGGTAGGCCATGCGGCCTAGGCCCCTGTGTAGCTCTCCTCCCCAGAGCATGGGACCGGGAGTAGGACCAGTTTGCCAGGCTCAGCCATGCAAGGCCTTGCAGCAACCACTGGCAATCTGGAATGCTGGTTGAATGGCCACTTGCGTGGCCTTGCTGTCCAAACACTTGCTATCCAGATCTGGAATCATGGCCCTTGGCTCGCCAAGGGGAAGAAGGCAAATCTCCTGGACTTGGCGGTCTCTGTTTTTCGCAGGAGTACCTCCATGATGTTGCCATACTTGCCCAATGTAGGCGCGCATTTATCCTTGGTTTTGGGCTGAGACTTTGGAAGGGCCTCACTTATGAGCTGTCTTCAGTGATAGCAGGTTTGGCAGACCAACATAGTGGGAAGTGAGACAGTGAGGAGGAGGAGGAACTGAGAAGATGACAGAGAGGGAGTGACCATGAGGAGACGCTGAAAAGGCACTGAGGAGAAGGTCAGGAGATGGTCAGGAGGCGGTGAGGACAAGCTGCTGAGCAGATGGTCATGAGGTGATGGAGGTGAGGAGCTGGTGAGGAGCTGGTGAGGAGAAGGTGATGAGATCAAGGTGAAGGGGCAGTGAAGAGGGGGAATTGAGGAGATGCGAGGAGGAAGAGGTGAGAAGATGGTAAAGAAGCAATGAGGAAGGGACTGTGAGGAAATGGTCACAAGGCATGGAGGGAGTGGTGGTGAGGAGGTTTTGAGATGGCTGTGAAGGGATATTGCAGAGTTAGTGAGGCATAGAAACAATGGGGGGGGAAGAGATCGTAGAGAGGTACCAAGGTGGAAGAGGTGAGGAGATGATACAGAGTCAGTGAGGAGGGTCAGAGAGGAAGTGGTGCAGAGGTGGTGAGGAGGAGAGGCTGAAAGGCACCTAAGAGGAAGAGGTAAGTAGATGATGCAGAGGCCATCAAGACAGTGAAGTGAGGGATTTGTGCAGAGGCAGTAGGTAAGAGGTGAGCAGGTGGTGCAGAGGCAGTGACAAGGGTGTTACAAGGAGAAGAAATAGAGGCCATGAGGAGAAAGAGGTGAGGAGATGGTACAGAAATGTTGAAGAGGGTGCAGTGAGGAAGCTGTGCCAAGGCAGTCAGGCAGAAGCGGTGAGGAGATTGTGCAGAGGTGGTGACAGGGAGGCTGTGAGGAGAGGGTACATGGGGATTGAGCAGAATCAGGTGAGAGAATGTGCAGAGGCCGTGAAGAAGGCAGTGCAGAGATGGTGTTGAGGGCATGAAGGGGGCACAGTGAAGAAGTTGTGAAGAGTTCATCAGGAGGAAGACATGAGGAGAAGATGCAGAGGTCCTGAGGTAGTGGTGCTAGGAGGAGGCTTTGACATGGTTGTGAGGAGACATTGCAGAGACCATGAGGTGGAGGCATTGAAAATATGGCAGGGAACAGATGGTATGCAGGTACTGAGGAGGAAGAAGTGAGGAGATGGTGAAGTGTTGCAGTGGGGAGTTGTGCCATGGTTATCAGATGGGGTGGTAAGGAGATTGTGCAGAGGTGGTGATGAGGAGCCATGAGTAGAGGGTACAAAGGGAAAGAGGAAGACAAAGTGCTCAGATACTGTGAGAAGGGATGGTGAGCAAGTTGAGCAGAGGTGTTCAGGAAGAAGAGGTGAGGAGATGGTACAGACATGGTAAAGAGGGCACAGTAGGAGATTGTGTTAAGGTGGTCAAGAGCAAGAGGCTAGGAGATGCTGCAGAGGCAGTGAAGAGGGTGCAGTGTGGAGCATGTGCAGTGCAGTTCAGTCAGAAGTGGTGAGGAGTCTCTGCAGAGGGTGTGATGTCGAGGAGGGGATGACACGGTGCAGAGGCAGTGAAGAGGGCACAGGGAGCAACTGTGCAGAGGAGGTCAGAAGAAAGAAGCGAGGAGATACTGCAGAGGCGGTGGTGAGGAGGCTGCAAGTGAGGGAAAAGCTGCATTGCGGAGGACGAGGTGAGACAGAGGTGAAGAGATGGTGCAGAAGGTGTAAAGGGGGTGCCATGAGGAAGATGTGCAGAGGAGTTCAGAAGGGAGAGGCAGGGAGATTTGCCGAGGGTGAGAAGAAGGATGTTGTGCTGAAAAGTTCAGGCTGAAATTGTAAGGAGACTGCAGATGTGGTGACTAAGAGGCCACGAGGGGAGGGCGCAGTGGGACTGAGGAGGATGTGGTAAAGTGATACTTCAGAGATGGTGAGGAGGAAGAGGTGAGAAGACGGAGCAGAGGCAGTGAGGAGGGTGTGGTGAGGAGAGTGTGCAGAGGCAATGTGGACGATGTGATGACGAGATGTTTCCTAGGTGCTAAGAAGGCAGAGGTGAGGAGGCAGAGGAGATGTGGAGGGGCTCACCTGGAGATGTCACTGAGGTGCTGAGGAAGTGGTGTGGAAGAGAAAGCTTTTAGATGACTGTGAGGGAGATGCTGCAAAGGCAGTGAGGTAGAGGCTTTGGAGAGAAGTGGATGAGGAGGTGCAGGGGTGGTGACAAGGAAGCGATGAGATGGTGCAAAAGTGGTGAGGAGTGGGCGATGACCAGATGGTGCAGAGGCTGTGAGGAGGCCACGGGGAGACCGGTGGGGAGGACTCTGTGAGGAGGAGTCGGTGAGGTGGTAGGGGAATAGAAACAGAATACTCTATTGATAAATGGGACCACACTTCTCATGATTTTATTTTTGGAGTGCTGTTTCCCCTCAATCGTACTGGCTTACTTCTCTTTCTGCTGATCATCTTCGTATTCCTTCTTGTTTCTGCTGGTGATTCTGCCATCATCCACCAGATGTGTGTGGACTTCTGTCTGCTCATGCCCTTACCTGCTCTTCAGCCGGGCATCTTCATCTTCTCGGGCTAGAAAAGCATCTCCTCATTGGGAGTGGTGTCCAGAATTTCTATTTCCTTTCATGCCATGTTCAGACCTGTTACTCCTGGACTCCCGGGCTTGTGACTGCTTCGTGTCCATCTGCTACCCCTCCATCCCCCCATCCTCATGAGCAGAAGGATGTGTGAGCAGATGGACATCGGATCTTGGATGCTGGGCTCTGTCAACTCGCTGGTGCACAGCGTCTATGCCCTTCACCTTCCCTGCTGCAGGTGCAGAGGCATCAGTTCTACGATGTCCACTGCATGGGCACCGGGGCCTACGAGGGCACGGTGTTTGTGAGCACGGGCCTGTTCCTCCCCCTCCCTTTGTGTGGCACCACTGCTTCCTGTGGGCACACCCTCTTTGTTGTCCTCCCCATGCACTCTGAAGAGGGGAGGAAAAGGCCTTCACCATGTGCTCCATGACTTACGTTCCCTTTGTCTACACCTACCTCCACCAGAGTCCTCCTCCTCAGCAGGAGACAGGATCCTGGAAGTGCTCTGCGCCACCCTCAGCCGATACTGAGCCCCATTACCTACAGCCTGAGGAACAGGGAAGGCTGGGGGGCCGTGAGAAGACTGACTGGCAAGGCCTCTCCAAAGGATGGATGACCCCAGAGTCCCCGCTCTGCTTCCTTTAGCTCGTCTTTCCTCCTAAGTGGAACATTATGGAACAGAGCGGCCTGAGAGAAACAGGTCAGGGTGCACCTGCATGCCTGGGAAACACCAGAGATGCTTCACAGACTAATATTAAGATAAGTAAGGTAATTACTATATGCTACAACAGTAATAAGGAATATGGTTATCTTGGAACACAGGCAATATAAATTTTACATTAATGTGAATATAATGTTGTACTATAGGCAACATGTTTTTATAACTTCATCACTATTGATCTAATACCATTTGTACTTGTACAGAGACACAGTCATTTGAACATATTGGCATAAAGTTATCACTGTGCTGGTGCAAAAAATTAAAACAAAATTCCTTTATTTTCCCAAAGTAAAGCTAGCATGACGTGATAAAAGATTAATTAATAAAAGAATATCCAACAGTAAATCCAGATTTATATCTGTACACTTGATTGAGTTTTGGGAATACAAAAACTCATGGAATGCTGTCTCCACCCTTCCAAGTAAAATGTGGAAAATACCACTGTCAGAAACAGTGTTCTCAGGGCTGGGGAGATATCTCAGTAGAATACATGCTTCCCTGGCAAGCGCAAGGGTCTGAACTCAATTCCCAGTTCTGAAAAAAAAAAAAAAAAAAAAGAAAGAAAGATAAACAAAACAAACAAACAAAAAAACACCAGAAATATTGTTCTCAAAGAGAAGAGGGAGAGCCATGTTTTTATATAGGTACTGCCATAAGCATTTTCAGTTTTGATGTAGAACTTAATATGGAATTTAGTATTATTAAAAGTGTAATGAAGGTAGCATTACCCCTTATCAGTGGGAACTTATAGATTATTTTTCCTTTTTTATTTTTAAAATTTTCTTAGTACATGTTTGTAATACATAATATAATATTCCCTGTGGTGAGTTGGTCCCTGGACACAATGCATCCCATTTATTTTTTTCTATGTCCCATTTTCTTCCTCTATCAACCCTTCCTATCATGGTATCCTTCCTTCTTGCAAAGGATCTATTGCCCTGTTTCTTTGTTCTTCAGTTGCTTATGTTTTGCATCTCTCATACAAGAGAAACAAAATGATATTTAAGCTCATGTTCTTGATTTATTTCACTTAATTTTATAGTCTAGAGGACTGTTCATGTTCCTACAAATGGCTCAGGTTCATCCTTTATGATGAAGTAGTATCCTTAGTATGACTAAGGATAGTATGTAAATATCACATTTTCCTTATTAATCTCTTGGTGGATGTATAGGCTGCTCCTGAGGGGCAGCTGGCATGAGCTGTGTTGCTGTGAGCATGAGTGCCATTGTAATTAATCTGCATGTGTGTCATATGCATGCATGCACCACGGTAATGTGCTACCTTACCATTTTCAAAAAGATACCTAGAAAAAAAGAAAGATACCTAGAAGAGGAAGAACTGGGTCAGATGGAAATTCTGGGGTTTTTTCAGATGGAAATTCTAGTCTCAGTTTTTTTGATGAATTTCGGTACAGAGCTCTCTAGTGATAGTACCTGTTTTCATTCTCTCCAACAATAAAGAACTGCTCCTTTTTCACAGCAGCATCTGTTATTGTTTGATTTCTTGATGACATTCTTTCTGGAGTAAGTGGCCATGTTAGAGCTGTCTTAATTTGCATTGCTCTAATGGCCAGAGATGTTGAGCATTTGTATGTATTCACTGGCCATTTGCACATTTGAGAAACATCTATTCAATTTTGATTAGCATATTATTCCTCTGTCCAAGGAATAGGAGGCTAAAGTCAAAAATGTTTCCAAATCCTGCAGATTTTTTTTTTTCTTCTGTGTTTAGGGCATGGTCTACAGGGTCTCATTATGTAGATCAGACTCATAGTGATCCTCCTGCTTTCAGCCTCCCAAGGGCTGGGATTATAGGCATGGGCCACCACACCCAGTCTCAATGGCCATCTCAGTATGCTCTGGGGGTGGGGTTGGCATGACACGCCGGGGATTGAACCCCTGCCGCTGCGTCTGCCTAAGCAGGTGCTTTAGTCCACTGAGCTACAAATCCTACAGATTGTGTCTTCACTTTCTTGGCTGTGTCTTTTGCCAGGCAGCAGATTTATAATTTTATATAATCACATTTGTTGATTTTTTGTGTTATTTCTTGTTCCATTGGGGCTCTGTTCAGAAAGGCCTTGCCTCTCCTGTCTTCAAGGGTTTTACTTATTTTCTATTCCGAGAGATTGTGTTTCTGTTTCAATATTTAAATATTGTGACTCATTGTGATTTTTTGTTTGGCTCATAGTGCAAGATCCGGGCCTGGATCAGTGATCTGCCTAGTTTCACCAGCACCATTATTTGCTGAGCTGGTTATCTTTCCTGCAGCACGTGTTTTGGGCCCCTCGTCAGAGGTGTGGCGGCTGAATGTGCCTGCAGCTTCCATCCGCACCCCCTATTCTGCTCCGTTGCTTTTGTACCATTCACGTGTGGTCGGCTTTCTTCAGTCACTACGGCTTTGCAGCACAATTTACAGCCTGGATTGTGGAGCCTGCTGTTTGCTGTTGGCGCACAGGTCTGCCTTAGCTGTTCTAAATATCTTTTGTTTCCATGTAAATTACAGGGTCTTGCTGTGTAGTCCAGGGTGGGCTCAAACTCACAGAGGTCATCTTCCCCAGATACCCGAGTGCTGGAGTTACAGGTGTGTGTGGCCACGCCCAGCTTTAGGGTTGCTTTCTCTAGCTGTATGAAGAATATTTTCGGTATTTTGATTGGGAGTGCATTAAATCTGTGTTTCAGCTTTTACATCATGATCATTTTGATGCCGTTAGTTCCACCTATCCAGAAATAAGGGATATCTTTTCATTTTCTGGTGCCTACTTCAATATCTTTATTCAAAGTATTTAGTTTTTGGCCATCTTAGTTTTAGTTTGGTTTTTCATTTTTTGGTTAGATTACTAAGTATTCACATTTCCATGTCATTTTAAATGAGATTGTTTTCCTTATTTCTTTTCTTTTTTCTTTTTTTTTTTTTCTTTTTTTTTTTTTTTTTTTTTTTTTTTTTTTTTTTTTTTTTTTTTTTTTTTTTTTTTTTTTTTTTTTTTTTTTTTTTTTTTTTTGTCTAGCTGGGCCTGCCCTGGGTGGGACTGGGGCAGCTGCGGATGGAACCTCAGGCTCCTGCACCTGCCTCAGCTTGCCTATGCAGGTGCTTTAGAGCTATCTCACTGGCCCCAAGGGTCTACACTACTAGATTACAGCCTCCAAAGAGCTGGGATTACAGGTGTGCTTCACCACACCCAGTCTCAATTGCCATCTCAATGTGCCCCGGAGGTACACATTGGCCCCGGTGGGGCCAGCACAGTAGGCCCAGGAATTGAACCACCCGCCCCTGCATCTACTTTAATCTGCTGAGCTATTTGGCCAGCCCCCTAATTTCTTTCACGATGGATTTAAACTCACTATGTAGTCCAAGCTGGCCTCAAATTCACAGAAATCCTCCTACCTTAATGTCCCTAGTTCTGGCATTATACTCAGGTGGTACCACACGTGGCATTCAGAGTTTTTTTGTTTGTTTGGCTTGGTTTGATTTTTAAATCAGGAATAGATGATAGATTTTGTCAAACACTTTGTTTTTCATCTTGTGAAGTAATGGCATTTTTGTCCTTGTTTCTGGTTATGTGATGTAGTACATTTATTGACAGCACATTGAACCATCCTTGCCTCCCTGAGAGGAAGCCTCCGTGGTTGTACTGTGTGACCTTTTAGATGATTTGTTGAACTGTGTGCCGGTGTCTTCTTGAGGATTTCTGTACCTATGTGCATTAGAGAGATTGTCAGGCAGTTCTCTTTATGTGGGTCATTGTTTAACTTAAGAATTAGAATAAAGCTAGCTTTCAGGAATAACTTTGAGCATACTCTTTCCCTTTCTATTTCACTAAAGAATTTGAAAAATCTTTGCATTGGCTCTTTCCTGAAGTTATTGCAGAAGCTAGCAGTGAGTACATTGCTTCTCAGCCTTTTCTTAGTTGCCATCTTTTTAAAAAATTAACACTTGAATTTCTTTGCTTGCCATTAGGTTATTCAGTGTTTTTATATCTTCATGTTTGGTAATACATTTACAGCTTCATCTATTTTTTTCTGGATTCTCCAACTTATTGCAGAAAATGTTTTTGAAGCAGTTACTAACAATCCTCTAAATTTCAGTGTATTTGTTGTGATTTTTGTCTTTTTATTTGTATTTTCCTTTTTATTTCTAATTCTTTTCCCTTGTTAGTAAGTTTTCCAATGGTTTATCAATCCAATTTATTCTCTTTTTTTCTTTTCTTTTCTTATTTCTATTTTATATTTTTTTGCAGTACCAGGGATTGAACTCAGAACCTTGTACTTTCCAGGAAGGTGCTTAAACTGTTGAGCTATCTTCCTGGCAAACAATTTTTTTAAAAAAAAAAAAAAAAAATTATTTATTTATTTTTGGTGGAACCAGGGATTGAACTCAGGCCTTTGCGCTTGCCAGGGAAACGCTTATTCCACTGAGCCATCTCCCTGGCCCCCACAATTTATTCTTTCAAAGAACCAATTCCTAGCTCACCGATCCTTCATATTATTAGCTTTAGTTTCATTAATTTCTACTCAGCAGATTATAATTTTCCTTCTTGTATTAGTTTTGAATTTAGACTGCTGTTTTTCTTGAACTTTGAGGTGCACTGATATGTTAATTATTTGGATTTTCTTTATCTGAGTGAGAATTTACAGATACACACTTCCTGGGGACTGCTTTCACTGTGTGTCATAGGTTCTGATGTGTTGTACTAGCACATGTGTTGATTTTAGGGATTTTCTAATTTCTTCCTTGATTTTTTTTTTTTTTGCAACCCATTGATAATTCAAGAGTGTATTGTTTAATTTACATGAGTCTATATCATTTCTGCTCTTTGTTTTATCACTAGCTTTTAGTTTCAACTTGTTACTATGTAATAATATGCTTAGCATAACTTTGGTTCTTTTGTATTTACTTATGCATGTCTTAAAGTTAGTGTGTGGTCTGTTTTGGAGAAAGTTCCATGTGTTAATGAGATGAATGTTTTCTGCTGTTGGGTGGAACATTTTGTACATGCCTAGTAATTCCATTTGTTCAAATGTATGGCACAGCTCTGATTTTTTATACTTTTCTTGTGTAGTCCATTTATTTGTTATAGTGTGATATTGAAGTCCCCCACTCTGATGTATTGATGTCCATCTGATGTCTTTTGTAGTCTTGTTTTATGAAGTTGGGTGCACCACTGTTCAGTGTGTATACGCTTAAAATTGTTATTTCTTTCTGTTGAATTGTTCCCTTCACCAATATGTAGCAATCTTCTTTGCTGCTTTTTATCAGTTTTGGCTTGAAATTACTTCATTTGAAAATAGAATAACTACTCTTCCATAGCTTTAGGGTTCTGTTGCATGGATTATTATTTGACATAATAATAAATTTGATTTTTAATGTGTGCATTCCATTTCAGATTAAATGTGTTACTTGTACATAGTATAACATTGGATTTTGTTTTTTGATCCATTCTGCCAATCTGTGTTTTCTGATTTGGGAATTGAGACCATTCACACTGAAAGCTTTTGACTTATTGTCATGGTATTATTTTCCTTTTGATTGATTACTTTTCCCCGCTCTGCTCTTTGGTTTAAAGAGATTGTATAAGTTAGTTTCTTGTATAAGTTAGTTTCTTGTTGCTGTGACAAAACACCTGAATGCACAGCTTAAAGGAGGGGAGATTCATTTGGGCTCATTGTCTTCTCATGTTTTGGTCCATGGTCAGCTGGCTCCGAAGAGGAAGGGCATGGTAGAAGAAAGGCTCTGGTAGAGAAAAGCTGCTCACGTCATGGTGGCCAGGAAGCAGTGAGACAAGGGAGACTGGGGAGTGGGTAGAGCCTTTCAGCTCAGGACCGAGTGCTCCGCTGCTTCTGACGAGCCACACTTTCTAAATGCACATTTAGTTCTGGACTCTTCCTGAAATACTCCCCTGATATGTGTAGCACCCTATAGTCCAGTTACTTTTCATACTGATGGGACTTGGGGGAGCATTTTAGATCCAAATCATAAAAAAGAAATTTTTGAGATCATTTAATCTCAAAATTGGACTCTAAAGATTTTGCTTCTGACTCTATATGATGACTCCTTCTGTGGACTGTATAAAAATTAGATTTGTTAGTATTTGTTTTGTCCTCTATCTACTGGAAGGAAATAGTGCTCTTGGCTTATCAGTCCTCTCAGTGACATTTAAAGATCTACACACTCATTTTTATCATCTTGACATAATGTTTCTTCTATATCTCCCAATTCTAGGAAATATTGGTTTCAATATATATTTCCTCTATGAAGAATGTATAAGTTATCTATGGGGGTGAACACTGGAATGCTTCTATGGAACAGTGTTTTCTACACTTGGATGAGATCCAACAGTTTTCCTTTTCATTTATCACCTGCATGCTTGGTGACAATATCATTTATGATCTGTGATACTTGGGAGATGGTTGCTCAAGCACTATTGAGTATCATACCAATAGATTCTTTGAAACATTATTTGATGTGAAATTCTACTCTACTTCTTATCCTTGAAAAAACAAAGACATCACTCAACTAATAGAAAAGAGGCCTGAGCTGTGGTACACTTTTGTCAGTCAAACACAAAGTGATGCTGACTGTGGTGGTGAGATGCTGCGACCTCGGCACTCTCCACGGCTGAGGCAAACGGACCGCAAGTGCGAGCTCAGCCTGAGTGACTCTGCGGTCATGTCTTAAAATGAAAAAGTGAAAAGCGCTTGGGGATGCAGGTCAGTGCAATGGCCCTGGGTTCGATCTCATGCATATAAAACATGGATTAAGGGTATGTGAGAAAAATAGAGCACGGAGAATTATACTTGATGTTAGAAAAGAAAGCACCCAAGCTCAGAAGCCTCGGGCTTCCTTCTTTCCAAGTACTTCAATCACCAGCTTCTGAAACTAGAATCCCTCTCAACACTTCACTCAGCTCTTTGGTGGCAGTGTGCCTGAAAACATTATGACAGAACCTCTGTTAGTGCTTCCAGTTTAATTTCTTATCCACTGGTGAAAAGTTCTTTAGAAAATGCGACACTCATGCTTGTTAAAATGCCTGCATCTTGGCTGGACAAAACAATTCTCCATGACCACGAAAGCTCACGAAGACACTAAAGAGAATCTTCATTAAAGCAGGTTAATAAAGTGTGATGTTGAGCTATTTGCATTTCCTTCCATATATTAGAAGAAAAACAAAAAAAAAATTGAATTCTACAAATGACACATTTTTATTTCTATTGATCTAACATGTATCATGAACATTAAGTTGAAATTGGAATAAGATTTTCTGAATTTCTAGAACAGAGATCATTATGGACCATAAGCCTCACTATCACCTGCACACATTAGGACAAGGCACTTGGGAAAATAGTGCTGTGCTGTGTACTGGCGAAGGCCCCACTGGCCCCTGGTGTTAGCTGTGTGGCCTTGGCCAAATCTGTTTCAATCTGAATCTTTATGCTTCACTCTGTCTGACAGTAGGAGTAACACCAGGGTTGCTATGAATTGCGCTCACCAGGTCTGTGTCACTACAACTCTCCCCATGAGATGATCAGTTTAGAACAAGTAGGAGTTGATTTTAGCTCATGGCTTCAGAGGGTCCAGTCCATAATTTATTAGCTGTGTTGCTTTGGGATCTGTGGTCAGGCATCACAGTAGGAAATGTAGCAGAGCAGCACTCTCAGCACACTCCAAGAGGGTAGAGACAGAATGAGGAGGTGAAGAGGACCCACAGCTGTCTGTGGGTCATGCCCTGCCTGACCTGCCACACTGCCCTCCAGCCACCAGCCTGCACCTTCCGCCACTGTCATGCTGGGAACCAAGTCTTAACCAGAGGGGCCCATGAGGGACCCTCAAGATAGAAAGTATGGCATAAATTTTGTATAAATCAATACTAAACTGTGCTCAGAATAGTTCTGACCCAGCTAAAATATCTTGTCCTGAACTCTTATAAACACTATGGGTAAAGCTCTCACGGTGAAATAACAAGAGAAGGGCGTGCCAGTTTAAAGCAAGTTGGGCATGACATGGAATCTTGGTAAGAGAGCAAAGACTTGCAATGCAGCCTCAGTGGCTCCACAGCAGCTCTGAGGAGGGGTACAGTCCTAGGGGCCGTGATAGGGCTTGGGTGCCTGCACTGCATGTACTCGGGCATCCCGGAGGCCTCTCATCCATATTTCTCTGTGGTGCTTTGGCTGCACATAGAAGGATGCTCCTCCCTCACCCACTTGGTTTGTTGGCCTGTTTCAGAGAAAGGCCAGGGAATCTTTCCTGTGTTCTGAGACTTAAGGGAGCAGGGCTGGGCAAGGGCTGTTCCTGATTCCTTTGGAACACAGGGCACTGTGGGCGAGCTTCTCCTAAACTGCATCAGCCTGCAGGAAATGTGCCTTCCCGTGTGACATCTGCGCTCTAGTGTCCTCCTTCCCTCGCAAGCAGGGGTTTGTCCTTGGCTTGAGCTTCTGTATCACTACCATTTTCAAGACATTAATAGTGATAAGTACTGCATGGGCAATTGTGTCATGGCTCCATTTTGCTCACATTCCTCACTTTTCCTGCAATACTCTCCCTCCTGCAGCCTTCGCTTAGTCTCTCTTTCCTTATGAAGGTCATTACTGTTCTGTTAGATGTGTGTGTGTGTGTGTGTGTGTGTGTGTGTGTGTGTGTGTGTGTACTTGGGCTGACTCTAGGGTTACTTCATCAATGAGCTATATTTTTGGGCATTAATTAACTATTTTCTAAAAGGTTACTGGTACAGATTAGATACACATGAATTTAGATCATATTCACCATAGGCAGCTCATAACCTTGATTCCTTTTTTTTATCTCATTCCCCTCTCTTCAACCCCTCTTTCCCTCCTGTGCATAAACTTTTGGTTCATTGCTCAGGCTAACCCTAGGCTTGTAATCCTCGTGCATCAGTCTTGATATCACAGGGATTACAGGTGTGTGTTACCACACTTGGCTTCCTGTGGGATTTTTCCCTCTCCATTATTTGTTTTCTTAAAGGTTAACACATGTTTCCTATGGCTGGCTAAGGAGGTATCAGCAACTTGGTGGGTTCAACACAGCAGTTGCCCTCGTCCTGCAATGGAGGGCAGACGGCGTGACCAAGGTGGAACTGGGACCCACATGGTGGAGGCGCTAGGGGCAAAGATTACCCTGCAGTGTCCAGCTCCCTCTTCATGGCTGCTGGGCTGTCCAGGCAGCCTTGTGTTCCCAGCCTCAATTTCAGGACCTTCACAGCTCTCTCTGCTGGCCTTATCACCTCCTCTCTTTCCAGGGTACCTCACTATGATTTTTCTTAAGCTATTTTTTTTTTTTTTTAAATCAGATTGAACTTCCTTTATTCAGGATAAGCCAGGCACTGTGGCAAACTCCCATAATCCCAGCACTTGGGAGGTTGAGGAAGGAGCACCACAGTGAATCTGAAGTGAGTCTGGGCAACATAGTGAGTTCAAGGCCAGCCTGCACTACAAAGGAAGACACTGTCTCAAAAAAAAAAAAAAAAAAAAAAAAAAAAAAAAAAAAAAAAAAAAAAAAAAAAAAATACAAATAAACAGGCAAAACTCTGAAACCCTTTACCCAGGATAATCTTTCAAAATCAAGATCTTTAATTTAATCATTCCTCCAAAGTCCCCTTTTCCTTATAGGGCAAGATTTACAGACTCCATGGTTAGTAATTGATGCACCAGAGTAATCATTACTCAGGCTACTATGTAAATGGTCTCCTCTTTGATTTTTAGATTTGTTATTTCTTCCATGGTCCCAATATCATTTTAACATATGAATATGTATGTCACATTTATAGTCACTTATCTGAAGAAAGATGTCTTTTATATTTATTGTTTTATTATCTGTAATAAAAATTCAGACTAATCCTCTATCAACATTTGTTAAATTTAAGTTAATACATTTTCTTTCCTTTTTTTTTTTTTTTTTTTTTTTTTTTTTTTTTTTTTTTTTTTTTTTTTTTTTTTTTTTTTTTTTTTTTTTTTTTTTTTGCTGAACCAGGGGTTGAACTCAGGACCTTGTGCTTGCCAGGCAAATGCTTATTTTACTGAACCATCTCCTCGGCCCCATATTTTCATTTTATAATTATAATTATTACTTCTAGTAGCTGGTATTGGAAACAGTATGAGTTTTCATTTGTCAGTGCATACTAAATTTGTGCTTCTGCCATTTTCAGGTGCCAACGTTTAGGGCCACCAAGGTGAGGATAGATCACAGCCTATGTGGGGAAATAAAGAAATAAGCATGGGCCACTATGAAAATATGCAGAGGTAAAGCCCTAAAGAGATGTTCCTTTAAAGTTTTAGGTGCTCCTAAAAAGCTCAAGGTTCTTTCTCCGAAGAGCTTATTCTAATTAGTATATTTCTGATTATTAGCTACTCTCATTTTGCATTACAGACTTTGAATATTATTAATCTAAAATTCATGTAATATATAATCAACTTTTAAAAATCAGTGACTATGATCTTACCTCTTTGAGATATACAGAAAAAGCCCTCTTTGATTTCTTTTCTCTTAAAATATAATTATTTTCTTTCAGTTTATTTTCTTTTTGCTGAAATGGTAGGCAAATCTCTTACATTTTGTTTTCTTGACTTGAATTTCCCCAAAACCATATAATTTATTCACAAATATATAAACAACAGAGCTAACTTTCCAATGGATGGCTTTCCACTTTAAAAGAATGATTAGACCTTCATTTTTACTGGGTATTATGATACTTCTTTTTTCTTAAAGAGATCTAGTTTCCTAGTTTTTAGTATTATAAAGTTCCTTACATTCGCACTGTGCCACTCCCCAAGCTGCTCAGGAAGAGCCCCACATGGTGCTCGCTGCCCTGGGTCCCTGGGCCTCCTCAGGCAGAGCAGGTGGCAGCTTTGATTCAAGGAGTTAGCACTTCGGAGTTCTGTGCAAACATTTAAATGTAGTTATAAAATCACAGTGAGTTGAATTTTGATAAAAATTGTCCAGGTCAATAAGCCTTTCTTACTCTTACACTAGGTTTTAGAAGCTTAATTTATTTCTCAGCTATGCCTAAGAGCTTATATTCGTTGGGTTGGTAGGCATTAGAGAAAGGATTGCTACAAAAACTTCCTTTCTTTTCTCTTCAGGTGGTTAAAATATATTTTTAAAGGCTGCTAGAGATGGATGAATTTTTGTTATTTGACAGCAACTGAAGCAAGGTCTAAAATGCAACAGAAGAAAGGGTGGATTACAGCCACCAGTAAATGCATAGAGGAGGTCAACTTTCGTGGGAGGAAGCTGTAAATGAAAAGGTTTAGGCAACACTAAAAATAAGGCTTTTTGACATAAGTCACAAAATTAGTGAACTAAATGTTTCCTTTGGAATATGTATAATGATAAAGGCTTCACCACCGACTCTCAGTTGTGCTGAGTGAGCACTTGTGAAGGCTGGCTTTGTTTTTCTTTGGCCCCAAGTTCTAGTGACAGCGTGTGGCTGAACTGATCCAGAAATGTGTCACCCACAAAGACAAGGCCCATTCTGACTGCATGGGCTCCCTTCTTTCCTCTTTCATGAGCTGTGAAAGTCTCAAGGTCTCCACTTATGGAGCCACCAGGAGCCGCATTTCCCTTCAGTCACGTAGGATCAAGGAGGCCAGTTCAGAGGTGGAGGATGAAGTTCAAATTGTTTCTGAGTAGGCGAGCCAGATCTATTGCTGGGCAGCTTCTGTGACAGGAGACTCTGCTGCAGGCTTGGTGTCCTCTCCTCAGGCCTCCCTCACTGAAGGCACCCCTCTCAGTGCTTCTCCATCTTGCCTCTCTGTTCTCTCAGAAGTGCTGTTTCACTCCATTGCACAGGCTCAAGTTTTCCACTGGATCCCTCTCCCCTGACCCTGCTGCAGCAGGCTCCACACATTCAGATGCATCCAAGAATGAGCAAGGAGTGTTCCCAGTTGATTTCTTCTTGTTCCTTGTAGCTGCAGTTTGAAGCAAACCTGAGAGTTACTGTCTTTACTCTGTAGTATCATGGAACTGTCTAAACGGAGCTGTCTGGTAGGCTATTGTATTGCTTTTGCATAAATCCTTTGCAATTACTTTATATATAAGTAAATTAAAAATATTTTTTTCTCCATATGGATTTCTCATCTTCTGGAAGCTTCAGGCTACTGCTCCAATGTTAACTATCATAATGCCTTAAATTTACTCTGGGCAATTTACAGTTTTCATTTTTAGAAATATCTTCATGGGATTCACACATTCTGCCTACTGAGTATAGTCACGAAGAGCTGCTGCCTCTGTCGCAGTCTCTGTCTCTGTCATCTCTGTCTCTCTGTGTCTTTGCCTCTCTGCCCTTCTTAAGGACTCATTTTCCACCATCCTGTGCTCCTGACCCCGGCCTTCTATCTCCCCAGTCTTCCACTCCCGCCTCCAAATTTTTGTTCGAGTTTTTGTTCTTCAGCATCAATCTAGGTCTCACCTCGTGCTGTGGTTTGCTTCTAGGTGTGCCCCCCAAGCCTCATGAGCTCAAAATTTGGGAATTAGGAAGGTTATGATCTCGGGTGTGGGGTGCAGGAGGGTTCAGAGTGGGCTGAGTGGGGAGGAGAAGCCTGACCGGAAGACAGAGGTCACGGGGCTGCGCGTGGAGGGCGTGTCTTCCTCTGCGGGTTCCCTGTCTCCTCTGCCTCTGCCTCTCCTTCCTGCCACCACGTCATGGACTGCTGCTCCTCTGTGACTCCCCTTTGCAAAGCCCCCTTCCCTGGAGCCAGCTGAGTACTGAATGAACCCTCTACAAACTCTAAGCAGAAATAAAGTATTCGTCCTTTGATCTGTGGTGGCTCGACAACAGCAAAGCAGCTGAGACACTTGTCAGTTCCCCCTGTCCTCAGCGAGCATCCAGGTGACCTTCAGCAGCCAGCGTCACATCACGCAGATCCCAGCCGTGATGTGACGCTGGCTGCTGAAGGTCCTCACTGTCCCTCCCTGATGACTGTTACGTATTTCTCCTACTATACCAAATACAGATGTAGTAGAAATGCTATGAGAAAACCAAGGCAAGCAAGGGTGGTCATAAGTGCTAAATGGTGGGGATTTCATATGAGGCAGGCCTGAAACTCATCAGTGAGAAGTGATGTTTTACTATAGAACAAAAGGAGAGGATGAAGAATCACTTGGATACTGGGTAGGGAGTGTTTACAACAGAGAGGGACAAATGTGTATGGCTCGGGTGGGGCCCTTTCTGTCCAGTCTGGAGTTGCTGAGAGAGTGGCTCATGTGAGCACACAGATCAGAGAAAAGCCCTTGGGTTTTGCATGGTGAAAGGGTGGGGAGGTCAGTGGACTCTGAGTATGAGAATAGCACCATTTGCTTTCAGTGTGATAAGGGCAATGGCTCATGAATTCCAGGTTTACGAAAGGTGAAAGGGGACAGTGGAGTAAATGCTAGGAGCTAGGAAAGGGGCACGAGGGGAGCAGCCTGTGCAGCTGGCTGGTGAGTCAGGAAGCAGGGTGCCCTGAAGGTCCCTGAAGAAGGCACCTCTCTGCAAGTGGTGCTGGGAGGGAATCCTGTGCCGACTGAGCTGGCATAGAACTCGGTGCTGGTGGAGTTGGCCTGATGTTAATAGAATGAAGAGGCGAGAACCTCTGTGAAAGGTGTCTGCAGAGAGACAGGGAGAGGGAGGGGAGGAGGGAGAGGGAGGGAGTGAAGGAGGGAGGGAGAGACAGAAGGAGAAAGGGAGGTGGAGGGAGGGAGGGGAAGAAGAAGGAGAGAGAAGGGGTAGAGGGAGGGAGGAGGGAGGGATGGGGAGAGCAAGGAAGGTAGAGAGGGAGTATGAGGAGTGGAGAGAGAGGGGAATGGAAGAGAGAATGGGAGAGAGGGTGAGGGGGAGAAGGAGAGGGAGACAGAGTGAGAGAAGGGGGAGAGGAGA